>LPNX010388719.1:41329-80049 GCA_001517045.1 Pseudotsuga menziesii | reverse complement strand
GTTTGTGGACGTAGCCCCTACACTGGGGGTGAACCACGTTATATGTGGTGTTGTGGTTTTGTTGTGTTGTTTCCGTTTCTGTTATTTTCATGCATCTAACTGACTATATATGATAATATAAGATCTCTACTAATACTAAGCTTCGCAGTGAATTCCCTGTAGTGGGTTATGCAAGTTTGGTTTGTCTTTTATGCTCTGAAGTTATATGTGAATGAATGATAAGTGAACAGGAAGTTGAATAATAATTGTTTAGAAAGGCTAAGGTACAGTAATCCCCCTCTTTGCATGCAGAAACCTGATTCTGCGGCACCCCATTGCTGTTTCGGGTGAGACTACAACCTGCGCGCAGGTTGTTGCCGAAAGGGCCAACACAGTGGGTCTTTTGTTGGTGCGAAGTATAAAGCGTTAACCCGGGTCTGCCCAAGTGCCAACACCACCAACCTACCAGCCAAAATCCCAGAATTCATTACCCCCACACCAGCAGTAACCCCCACCTCCTTAGGAGCATCTGGCCCATCTAAATCATCATCCACCATCGATTTGCTGGTCCTAAAAGGAAGCGAACAGCTAGCCACCAAATGACCATAAGAATGGCAGCGATGACACCTAAACGACACACCCACATAGTCCAGAAATTGCACAAAGTCCCCATCCTTCTTCTGAACAGTTATTTTAGATGAGAGTCCCTGACGCAGATCGATTTTTACCAATATTTTGGCCACCGAATACTTACCAGTCTCCAAAAAGGATAGATCAGCACAAACAAATTCACCCAGAAAAATCCCAATTTCAGCAAAGCGATTCTCATTCCATAAGTGCATAGGAAATCCTGGAAGTTTTACCCACAGGGGCTCCTTGTTGATCTTCTCTTTTTGTGAATCAAAAAAAGGTGTCCAGCGTTTCAAGACAATAGGAACCCCAGTCATAGACCACTGCCTCCCCAGGATAGCATCAACCTCCCCTTTGTTGTGCATGATGAAAGAAAACCACCCTTTAGTCAATACCCTAACTTCAGGTGCTGAATCCAACAAAAGTTTCCAGTGCTCAGCCGCCCACTTCCGGAGAAAACCACATCCAAAATGTTTGCCACGAACATGCCCCACCACTGCTGTCATGGACATATCCTCAGCCTCTTCCAATGTAACGTCCACCCCCAGCACCAGCTTATCCCTACGCTTCCGAACTTTAACAGCCTTTGGACCTTTTTGAGATCCCTCCTTAGCTGACCCTCTTTGCTTAGGACCACCTCCAAGAGAAGGAGAAAGACCCTCAACTGGGAGCTCCGAAGAATTTGCAGGGAATTTTGTATAGAACCCAGTCTGAGGTGAGAGAGTACGTCCGAGAAGTCCAGCAAGGTCCGGCCTGCCCACACCCAAACCCTCAGTGGTCTTGAAAAGAGCTACATCCGCCTCCAAACCCTTCAAAACCACAGAATTGGGTGATGATATCCTGGGGTTTGAAAGCCATGCTTCATGCCCTGCCATCCCCACTTCATCCACGAGCCCAGTGTAGGCCCCTGGCCCCCTTCCTGACAGCAGAGGTCCAGAAGTCCCCTACCAATCCAAAGCTCCAGAAAAACTGCCAACTACAAAAATATCACTGTCATTTACCCCATCTGATGAATAATCTACCTCCTCCTCCATATCCACCCAGCCTCCTGCATAAACTTGGAGCTAAAATCACACTTGGATCAAAATCTTGGAAAATAAGCCAATACAAAGCAAGGCCTGAACCCAAGATGATACCGAATCCCCAGACCTGTAAGCTGATCTAGTAGTGAAAATCTGTTCAAAATATCAATCTATTATTATCTTCTTGAAGTAGATGAATCATCAAAAGAGCAAACCACCAATAGGGCTAGGGCCTCTGCACTCTTACAAACAAAGCCAAGAGGCCTTCAATAGGAACCAGGCATGCAAGGATCTAGCCTCCAATGCAAATTTTGAAACTGATTCTTGGAGCGTAAAGTTGCCTCCCCCCCAGCAATCTTAAAATACAAGAAAATCCAGTATGCACAACTCGCGATGGATTCCAATCTATACAATTTGAAGGGAACTCAGCGCATATCAGAGAAGAGAATGAAGAGCCACTCCCTCCACCAGCAAGAGCCAGAACACTTCCTGCAACAGCCAGCAATCCAACTCCAGCCAGCACTTCAGAACCGATTAAAGAAAAGATCAGAGCCGATCTGTACAAGGCGAGGAGCTTCCACCAACGGTCAAGCCATCTAGTCACCAACCAGAGCTGATCAGACATCAACCGACCCACAGAGAGCAAGCAAGCAGGACAGAGCCAATCCAACCAGGAATTTCTTGAATCCAACTTGCAAAAATTTCAAAGGCGTTCTTGGAGCGAAAAACCCCATTTTCAACTGTTCTGCACCATCACCCTTTTTATTTCCTTCGCCTTCAAAATGAGATGAATTACACTGTGAGGCCTTTAAAGAACAGGGGCCAAGGTAGCTCTACAAAACGAGAGCTTCTTACCCAAGGAAAACGCAGGAAACCTCCATAACAGATCAAATCCAAGCACCAAAACCAGCATTTGCGAGCAGAAGGACACCACACATATCAGAGGCTCAAAGAACCAAGGTCTCCACTCCAGCAAGCAATGATTCAACGCAAAGATTCAACGCAGAGAGATGCAAAAAATCAGAGGGAAAGAAGATATTTTTTTAAAATCTTCTTGGAGCGCTTTTTTTCCCTTTACCATTCCCAGGTTTTCAACATCCTACTAATGGTTGATATTAAGGAGGTTTGTAAAATCAACTATGGCAAGTATCCTATTAATAATGTTAATCCCAGTGGTCTTGTTGTATTTATCTAAGTAATAAAAGTTTGGTAAATAAATACAAAAGAAAATAATAACAATTATTTTGATGAATGCATTGCCTAGAATAAATGTTCTTAACCAAGAAATTGTAACATACAAGGGTTAAGCCACTAATCTCTTTAACCAAAGATTCACCAACATAAAGGTTAGGCCATAAAACTATTATGTTATGCATTCTTTTAAAGATAGTAGTCCATTAAGGACAGGCCCCTTTTTATATATATGAAGGGATAGGATAAAACCTGTTTACAGTAGGTTATCTATCTGACTAAAGATAAGCTTTAGTTATGCTTTGGAACAGTTGATGTGTAAATAAAACTTTGTACATCAGCATGAGTATGTCTTTCTCAAAGAGCAGCTTAAAATAAAGATGTAAACCTCTTAAACTTCAAAAGTTGAAAATGGAAACAGTAATACGTAAACCCCTTATTAATATACATTACGATGTAAATGTAATTGTGCGCTTTTGAAAGTGAACCATTGATCTCATAACTCTGTCGTTCTTACTCTGTTTGCAAAGATTTAGTTAAGGCATTTTAACCCTTGACGACTATACTAGATATCAGATAGTTCAGTAATCATTAAGAACTATAATTTTACAACTACTAGAAAGAAAGACAGTTAACGAGTTTACCTCAATAAGCTTGGGAATTTGTTTAGCATTATATTCTTTACTGAGTTATTTTGAGCAACGAACTTAACTGACTGCTTTAGAATTAATGATAAGCAACACCCGAACTTCTTACCTGTAGTCTGTAAGAATAGGAAAACTTTATGCATTAGCTCGAAAGATAAGTAAGCCCAGTTTTCATGACAGTCCCACCTTGTGGTGGCAAAGAGAAAACAAGTCAGTAAACTGAAAAGAACTGTTCTATCAAATATACATGATCAAATAGATAACTCAGATAACGAATTCAGTAAACATATAACTAATTAAATAATTAGTTTACTGCATTTATGAAAATTATATGCTTTTAAAATTTTTAAATTTTTCAGAAAATTTGGGGTTTTGACATATTCAATAGTTTCAAGGTACTCTTATTCATTCTCATGTGATGTTTCCTCATCTTTTTCAAAGTCATTTGGGAGCGAATTTTGATCCTCTTGATGTAATTCTTTTTCTGCTTCACCACCCACAAAAATTGGTAGCTCCTTGGTCTCCTCCATACTTGTGCATTATTGATTATTCCTTAATGAGTTCTCATTTTCCTTCTTGTACTTAAATCCATACTTGATAAGATACTCTTGGAAACTATACTTTTCACGAATATCCCATCTTAAAGTTTGATACCCTTGGTAGCATGCTTCGATATCTTTGGTTGTAATTTCTTCTTCCCTTGGCGGAGGAGGAAGGAAAGTGGGCTTGGTGGGTAGATTATGAAACCAAGACATCTCTGCAAACTTTTATTCAATGGATGGTATTAATTCACAGGTGCAAGGACCATGCTCTGATACCACTGTAATGTCCCCTTTTCAGAATTTTGGAGAAATGCACAAATTGGGCAAAATTCGAGCTTAACTAGTCATGACTCTAGTGGGTTTCAACTTTCACCAAATGGTCCCGAGTTTGAAAGGATATGGTATGGCGAGTCTTAAAACATCCCAAGGTGGTTTATGGATATTTTATATCAGACTTTAGACCTCTTCAACCTTGTTTTGGGTTGATGACAAAAAGACCAAAATTACTAGGAAATTGTGTTCAAATCCCCCCAAGGGTGCTGGCCAAACTAGCTCTCCAAATCAAGTATGAACCTCTCAAATATCAGAATAGAGTATGGGAATGAGTATCAGACATAAATTACTGCTCATAATCATGTTTATTAAGTTCTGCAAGTGGATTATGATCTGCAACATTTGTAGGGTAACTTTCATAGAAATTTCCATAGGGAAATTTGCATTACTAACTAGACTTGACATAGGAAAGGTAGAATATATGGTTCCTGATAGTAATATGAAACATGGTGGTAGTATGTGGAATACAAATTTCTTCCCAAAAATCATAAAACTAAAAGGAAATTCCTCCCACAAATCTGATACAATACTCCTTCAAGATTGAATCCAAAGTCATGGAAACTAGTGATTTAATGGCATGGGAATACAAGCTTTTCGCACATGAGTTTCTTGGATTTCAACCCACATAGTATATGGAAATTAAATTAAAGAGTAATGCATCATATATGGATTTCCCTCTTTCATCAAAATCATACAATATCCCTCATACAAATCTGATATAAAACTACTTCAAGATTGAAGCCAAATCCATGAAGACTAGTGATACAAGGGCATGAGTATGCAAGCTTTTCATACATGTATATATGATATTTCGACTTACAAAGTATGTGGACATAATATTACATATCCATACATCATATATTGATTCCCAATATATTAAATTGAGCACATATATATGTGGACAAACACACAACTCACGGATCGATCACACAACTTACTCAGTTATTGAAGAATGAAACAGTGCAAAAATGGCTTGCAGCTATGAATAATTTTCATTAATCAAAGAGTAATTAGATAGTAATTACAATGAAGTACATGGATTAAATAGCCACATGCAATTTGAATCCACATGAGTAAATTCGAATTGATTAGACTCTACTTGACTGTAGGTAACTAAGACCTTGTCTAAATCATTGTCGGAGGATTCAATAGTTAACTGACATTGTATAAACCATTACCGAAGTTCAACGGAGTTCTAAAACACAACTCAAGTGTCTACTTCAGTGTTAACTGAGGCTAACTGACTATGGTAGGTGAGAAATGTTCCTCTCCTGCATGCAGCCATGCAAACCTGGCGCTAACTGAATGTAGAGGACTAGAACTGAATGTAACTGACTCCTAACTCAAATTGACTAGTCACTAACTGAACTCAACTGCTGAACGTTGGTGTCGGCACTCATAGTAGTTCCTAAATTGTAGGAATTGATCTAGGAGGCTCCCAAACTGATGCATGCAAGTGCAATCAATGGCAGTAGGCCTTAATTAGTGTTTCCCACACTTTAGTAACTGGAACATGTGCCCCAATTAGGCCAAGTGGACCCAATGGTGCTAGTGACTAAAAATAGACTGGGTGGACTCCCGAATTAGACATGACTCCTGATTTAGACATATGACCAAATTGGACAAGGGAGGATTAATAATCCTAACTCAATCAGCATAAAACCCATATAAATGTCCTCATACAAATCTGATATAAAGCTACTTCAATATTGAATCCAAATCCATGAAAAATATATTCAAGAACATGGGGAATGCGATCCTTTCATACATGTATTTCTGATATTTCGACTTACATAGCATATGGAGATGATATTATAGAGCCATAGATCATAAATCAAATCTTTGGTATCAACCATCCCCATCAAGGCACAAGAATCACTCCAACAAGTGCGCCATTAAATGAGAGTATGGGGGAATGGTGAAGAAGGAATGAGAGAACGGGGAGATAGATGAGAATTCGACTGTATGGACCTTCAAGCTGTAAATAAAACTCCTTCATTAAGATCCCATGAGAGGTATGAATTTCCTCTCCATCAACCAACTTGGAAAGGAATCCAACTCCCTCGAAATTGGTTCACTAGCAGGGTAAGTGTGCACGCACCGTGCAATGGACGAGCAAAATATCTCCAAAATGCTAAAGGCCAATTAACAAATGATCAAAATCTATTCTCCTTCCTCGTGACATCCTTTTATTTACTTCATGATGCCTCCTAAGGTCTAATTTACCTCCATGAGCTTCCTCCAACTCATCTTAGTGGTTTAGTAACTCTCATGACACTTGTCTTCCTCTTCATGCTCCAATTCTTTTCCCAATTCGAATGGTGTCCTCTAACTCCAAAATTCGACCTATTGATGGCTATTTTTAACCCTCATATGTAAGATTTTTCATATGTCAGCAATCATGTCTAAATTTGTCATACTTTTCATAGAATCTTCCATCATCTGTTGTCATAGAGTGCATAGAATCTCTTTCCAAGTGGCACACCTTATCTTCTAGTCTCTTCCTCTTCCATGGGAGTTATTGTCCTTTACCAATTCAACTTCCTTGGCTCATTATATTATATTTGACACCACATAACCATACAACAATTTTACATTACCCATGTGTTCGAATTTGGATGAATATCATGTCAAGTGTGTGGGGAATCTAGTCACCCAAAGGCTCCACAAGCTTCCAAGTGTCTTCATGAATCCATGCCACATTATTTTCTTAGAATTTATCATTTATGTGACCCATTTAAATGTGAATATGATAAAGTATTGTCCTTCAGGGTCCCATGGCCCCTTATTACAAAATTTTGGCTCCATCTCAACCAAGGGAACTAGTAGGTTGATGAAACATTATTTGCAAATAGTCTTGTTTGGAAATTATTTAATTGGGGACATGACAGTAAGCCAAGGAAAAATTTCAGTTCACCCAGCATTGACATTTCAAACTCATTCTTCATTTCTGAAGCAAACTTTACATTGAGAACATGTTGATCACTTCCAAATATGATATTGTCTACGTAAACAACAACAATGATCATGTTTTTGTTTTAAATTTTATGTATAGATTACTATTAGTGGCCCCTCTTTTTTACCCTTATTGCTTCAAGTACTTGTCCAGTCTTGAGAACCATGCTCTTGGAGCTTGTTTGAGGCCATAGAGTGCCTTTTTTAGTTTGCAAACATAATCTATGTTTCGTGATAATAGAAAACCTTCAAGTTGTTCAACATATATTTCTTCTTCAATTTCTCCATTAAGGAATGCAGATTTTACATCCATTTGGTATACTTTGAAGTTTTTATAGCATGCAAATGCTAAAATATTCTAATGGCTTCAAGTCTTACCACATGTGCAAAAGTTTCTTCAAAGTCAATCCCTTTTATTTGAGTATATCCCTTACATACTAGTCTGCCTTTGTTCCTTATGACTTTACCATCCTCATTAAACTTATTTTTGAAAATCCATTTGGTCCCAATGGCATTCATGCCTTTTGGTCTTGGGACAAGTTCCCAAGTTTGTTTTTCTCTATTTGGCCCAACTCATCATTCATGGTGCTAATCCAATCATTATTTTTGCTAGGCTCTGCAAATATTTTTGGTTCAACCAACGAGATTAATGCTTGTTCTTGAAACATTAGTCTTTTTCTTGTACTAACTCCTGCATTTTTGTCACCTATGATTAGAGCTTCAAGATGATTCTTTTGAATTCTTCTAGATGGAGTTTTTGTATCATATCTAGGACAGTATTCATCTTCACTTTCTTCCTTTTGTTCTAAAGCCTCCTGCTTTTGAGAATCTTTATCTTCCTCTTCTTATTTTATAGACTCCTTATTTTGAGAATCTCCATATTTCTCTTCATCATCCTCATTTTCTTGAACTTCATTTTTTCTTGGTTTAGTGTCATCAAAAATTAAACTTGTGTTTTCTATGATTTTGTGTGATCTTAGATTGTAACATTTGTATTCCTTTTTGGTGGATGAATATCCAAGAAATGTGCCTTCATCTGTCATGAAGTCAAATTTCCCAAGACTATCATCATCTCTCTTTATGTAGCACTTACTTCCAAAGACTCTAAAGTACTTAACTAATGTTGGTCTACCAAACCATAGCTCATACGGTGTTTTGTCACTATTTACTCTGAGTTGTCCTCTGTTTTGTATATAAATAGTTGTCTATATTGCTTCTCTCCAATAGTTGTATAGAATTTTAGCTTCAAAAAGTTCCAAAGAAGCTAGATTTGGGGTGGATCACTTCCCAGAAAATGGAACACATCGGTTTAGGAATTTGAAGATTATGTCACCTTGTTTCGTCATGTATCACAATTCCAACCTCAAAAGTTCATGAGAAGACTTCACAAGTAAGAGGGAAACGCCTTTCATTAAACTATGCTATGAGGACAAAGCATTTTTAAGGGGTAGGCATTGTAATGAACATAATTAGACATTAAATATCAAATAAATAATAATAATAATAGTAACAACAACAACAATAAATACAATATTAATTGGTTAAGAGACATATTTTACTAAGAAGCATGACTTAATGAAAAGACCTGGCTTATCATATATGAAGACTAGTCAATGCATATATATGCAAATCGTCACATAACGTTGTTATCATCTTATTCATTTTATTCAATATATATTATTATCTATTATAAATTATAGTTTATCCTTATTCTTAAGGATAGTTTATAAACCAGATCGTTCTCCACGTCATTCTAAAACATATTTCTAAGAAAAATAACCCTTAAAGTATAGTTTGCATATCAACTTACATAACCTCATTTTATTCAATACATATTATTATCTATTATAAATTATAGTTATTGCTTATTATAAACCAGATCGTCCTCCACGTCATTCTAAAAACATGTTTCTAAAGAAAATAACCCTTATAATATAGCTTGCATGCCCACTTGCATCACCTCATTTCGATATTGAAAAAGTTATGCCCAATTTAGTAATTGTTTGTCCTAAAAGCAACATTGTTAAACCCTTTCCTAGAATATTCATTAGTCATTTTGGGATATCGATTCAAGGTGTTTATAGAACCCATATCTATGTGATATAGGCACATGAATATAATTAAATGATGGTAAAACTAAGATGTGTGGAGGGATCTTCTTATTTCTCCAACGCTCCTCTAACATGGAAGATGGACCGTAATGACTAGGGTTGCAAAGTAGAATGGTTTGATGATATGGTAAACTCTTTGGGATTTCAAGTTGCGTCCACTCCTCCTCCAACTCTTTTTCCTTTCCTTCCAATTACGGTGGGAAAATAAACCTGTCCTAAGGAGAATATTAATGACAATCATGAAGCGAAAGAATCTCTATCGGAGATTATGGAGAATCAGCCTTACTTTAGGTCTTTTCTTGAGGCATACCTTGAATTATTTTTTGAAACCATGAAGGATGTACATATTTTTATGCACAAAATGGAACAAGGGCTGCGAGCAGCAAAGTCTCTGCTTTAAAAAAAATGAAAATTTGTAAGAAAATTAAAAGTTTAGGTAAAAATATATGATTTGCGCATTTTGAACCATGAGTCAATTCAGTATCCTAGTTAATATAATAATAAAAATTGTTAAAAAGACCATATTAATGGAGGTAAAATACAGTGTTTGTGTTAAATTGGAGATTGGGTTAATATTATTATTAGTATTGTTGTGAATAAATGACAATAAATGCATAAACAAAATAACAAAAATAGAAAAATGAGCACGTATAAAAAAATAGGAAGTTTGTGTTGTATAGACCTATTTCTCCCACATAAATATGTATTTATTGACATAGTAATGTTTACATGTAACAAAAATATATAAGCAATATTAATAAAGAAAATTAATATCACAAAAAATTGGAAATGATCCCAAGATAGCATTCTTAAAGTATTCTATTAAATACTTATCTTAAACAAAGTCAAAATACAAAGTATACATAGTTAATATTGTAGAATGAAGACTCTTTGCCAAGTTTGAAGTAAGATGTTGGCAAGTCAAAGTCAGAAATAGTTGTTGGTAAATCTCAAAGAAAAAAGAAAAAAGTTTTACATTTATGGAAATTTTTTATTTTGCAATTTTTTTTATGTCAAAAGTTCAAATAAAGTCACATAGAAATTAAAATAAATAGAAAAATCAAAATCAAAATTATAATTATACTTTAGGCATGTTCAAATATTAAATGACATTCCATTAAAATAATAATTTAAAAGTATAAAGTAATACTAGAGGCTAAAAAATGAAAAGAAGCAAAGACTACTAATAAGTTAATTAATTTTGTGTTGTTTACAAATTTGATTGAATAAACAAATCTATGATAAATTTTAATTTAATTAATAAACATAAAATCAATGACATGCAACTCTATTTTATTTTATGAAATCTTTGTTCAAATTTTTCATATGAAAGAAAATTACTTATAATTGTTTTAGAAAAACTAAAGATCCTAGAAAAAGTTACAATAAAAGAAAGACCATAAAGCATATAAAATAAGAAACACTGTTATTGTAAGCCTTCATGCATATATGGTTTCACAAGATATTCCTAAATTTGAATGTGCTCCACAATGTATTCTTGATTTTGAGAGTTTCTTGTAACAATGTATTTAACACATTTCCAGGAAATACCAAGTTTCATTTATTAAATTTGTAGTTATTATTATAATTTTATGAGAAAGACTGGAAGGTCACCAAACATTCATGGTTCAAGTAGGAACACACCTCTCTCAACTTTTTAATTGCAGAGCGTAGATGATGTATAGGAGAACAATATATCAAACAACTGCTAACAATTACATGCTTATGAACCATTGTTGCATCAAAATGGAGAAAAACTAATAAGAAAAAAAAGCCTACAAAGCTTGCACATGGCCTGCAAAAACTATATCCACATTGGCATTCATACGGGTGCACATGGCCTACAAAAACGATATCCACATTCGCATTCAGAGGGGCGCACATGGCCTGCAAAAACGATATCCACATTGTTAGTGTAAAGCAAAGGCTCCATCAATGGTTATTCTCATATTGTAGCCCTAGCCTTCATAAGGAGTATTTGTATTATACGAAGGTGTGTAGAGATTTTAAGACTCTATTACTAAAGAATAAACAATTAAGCAAAAATGAAAACCTATCAATAGGTAAGAAAGCGTTTGGAAATTTTTTATTTTGCAATTTTTAATCATAACTTTTCATGTCATTCCATAAAAATAATAGAAACATCAAAACAATTGTCTTTTTTAGAAACTATTATTGGTAAATTAGAAAAAAAATAGAAAGTTTTACATTCACAGAAGTCTCTATGGTTGAAAATATTTTATTTTGCAATTTTTTGAAACATAATTTTTATGGTATAGCACCAATCAAGTTAAAAAAAAATCATATAAAAATTAAAATAAATAGAAACTAGCATTTGCACCAAGAGGTGCAAACAAACCCCGAGAGGGTAAAAATATTTTGTCTTTTTGCAAGCCAACCTTTGTTTTTTACCTTGCAAGAGTGCATATTAATAGTGAGTTTTGAAATTTTAGGTTAAGACATTTATAATTGAGTTTTTTTGGGGTTTCAATTTTGGATTATAAAGTGTGCAAGAAATAATCGATGTGATGCACTTTGAATATTTTCGAATAGGAATACTTCCAACTGCGCAATGTGTCTATTTTAGAAGTACCAATGTGTAAGTACAAGAGATCCCATGTCATTATGACACAGGAGCCCAAATTTTACATACAAAAATTACTTGGTAAGACTCTTAGTAAAACTTACAGGGTTTTATTACGATTTTATTTGATTATTGGGATACTTTAACTTACCCAATTTGCAAAAATTTATGTTTGATTTATTTGTTTTGAATGCAGAATGATGAATTTTTGTTTGGATTTTTTTAACATCCCGCAACCCGCAAATCCGCAATTGCAGAGTGCAGCAAACCTTTTCATTTGCGGTATGCGGGAGAGTTTTTATATGTGTCAATTTTAATCAACCTGGATCCCACATCCCGCAATGTAGTAATGTGTTGTGATTTTTGTTTCTGTGCTATGATTTTTGCAGAGTAATGTGTTGATCTTTTCTACCAAGCTTCAACAATCTCAACTTCAGTCATATTGTTTGTGCATAGAGGTATATATATCAATCTTTGTCTTTGTTTATGTTCAACGCAAAGGTGGTGTGGCAAGGGAAATGGTTGAAACACTGCCAGTGGAGGTAGATGGTGTGGCAAGGCAAAACAAAAGGATGAAATGTCTTGGCGGTGGTCGCGACAGAGGTGGTGATGGATTGAAATTTCCTCTTGCGGTGACTGTGATGTTTTGAAGTTTTGAGAGACTCTGATTAAGAATTTTCTTTGTTTATGCTCTCGCAATGGCTTGTCTTATGGATAAATCAAACAGTTACGGTGAAGAATACCCCATGAAACGCGGGGATTCCTTTAGTCTACCCCCTGCTTTGTTTTCTTGTTATTGCTGCTTTGTCTGATTATTAGTTATTAATGTATTTTCTTTTATAGTTTCTAGTTTCTTATGCCAAACTTATTAATGGACAAGGGTTAGCAAAGCTAATGAACGATACAAATCTACAAGTAGTTGGCATAAACGCAATTGAAGCTGGTGAAATAAAAAAAACTAACCAGAATAAGAGGCGGCATATATCAAGGTCCTATCACTAGTCCCCATGGTACCCGAATATATCTCATTTGATGACCATAGAAAGTGTTCCCATTAATTCATAGTTGGGTTGGTGAACTGAAGCAATCATTCTACTAGGTTGGTCAAGTTCCAAAGCAATTCTATGGAATGAGTGCAAGTCTAGTCAAGCAAGGTGGAAAACCGCCAGCAATACTGATGTGGTGAAATTATGCCACTTTCAAGTTGTTCATTCTTATGTTAGCGTACATTATTTTTCTTGGTATTAATGTATTGTGGTTTCCCTGCATTTCTCTCCATGACACCTAAAGCATGTAATTGTGATTCAAGCTAGAATGAAAATTACAAATTTATTTTGGAAAAAAGAAGAGTTCAATGCATTCTTATTGACCCAGTTTAAATAAGTGTATAAATGGTGTTTATGTTATGCAAATGTCTCAAAATACAGTTGAGAACTCTTCTTAGAGTTGTCCATAAATAAAGACATTTTCAGTACTGCAGTGTCTTCTTATTGGTAAATCCTTTTGTAATTATTGTGTCTCATTCCTCTAATATTTCCCAAAACCCGCATCCCGCATTTTTCAAGTTGTGGGTTGTGACATCTTGCAATTTACCGCGAAGACAAAATACATCAGGATCAGTTTGCGGGATGCAAGGTCAAAACAAAATTTGAAAGTTTATTAATTGTTCCGCAACCCGCATTCCGCAACTTGCAAGTTGCGGGATGCGGGAACGCAAAATAGTACAAACTTGATTCAAGTAGCTCTGTAACCCGCAATTCCGCATTTTGCAGGATGTGGGGTGTGGGCAGACACAAACCAAACAAAAATAATAGGGACTCCGCAACCCGCATTCCGCACATTGCAGGATGCGGGATTTGGATTGATTAAAATTAACACATATACAAACTCTCCCACACCCCGCATTTGAAGGATGCAGGTTTGAAAATGAAATATCAAATGAAAGGTTTGCCGCACTCCACAAGTTGCATATTTTCGGGTTGCAGGATGTTAAAACAATCCAAACAAAAATTCATCATTCTGCATTCATAACAAAGAAATAAAACATAAACGATGTTGCAGTTGAAGCTGCAAATAAATTTATTAACACACATGTGATAGCTTGGAATCCTCGTAATTCCCAGTTGTGCAGAACTAAGGATGTCCAAATTCTTGATTTGGTACATCGTGTTACATGTTTAGACAAAATACTTGTGGAAACTGAAAAAATAATTGGCCAAAATTTTTCTCTTGAAATTGAATGCATGTGATAAAATTCCATTGAATTTCTTTGTTTCTTGAAAACCCTTCGGATTTGTTGTTGTTAATCATCGAGAACAACATCAAAAGCTGAATGGACTAAATCATTGCGAATCCCGAATAGAAGAAAGATTGAAAAAAGTTCTGCAAACATTTGATTTATTTATCATAGTAGGGTTTTTTAAGTAATTACATTTTTGTAAAGGTTATAAATAATAATGTTCCGAATCCTGAATCCTGCATTCCGCGATGCGGGTTGTGAGAGCTTGAAATTTATTATTTGCAAGTTTTCCATCCCACATCTTGCATTCCAAAATTTAGGGATGCGGGGTGCGGGATGAAAAACTTGCAAATAATAAATTTCAAGCTCCCAGAACCCGAATTGCGGGATGTGGGCTTCGAGATGTGGAACATTATTATTTATAACGTTTACAAAAATGTAATTACTTTTAAAACCCTACTATGATAAATAAATCAAATGTTTGCATAAGTTTTTTCAATCTTTCTTCTATTTTGATGGCGTCTTTGGATATCTTCACATACCAGATTGGCATTGCCATAGCCTCCATTTTCGTTTGGATCATTGCTATCAATAATGTCATTAAATTGCAAAATTGAGGAACTGATGAAGGAAAAGTGTGTACATTGTGGAAATAAAGTTGTGGAATAACAATTTATTAATTTGTTGTTTTTTTAGCTTAAAAAACAATATAATGTATATTCGTTCTCCAAAAAGGTCGCAGGTTCATAACTTCTCCAGAAGAAACCTTCACTTTTAACGGTGCTTCTATTTTTTCTTGAAATTGACCATTGTTCTTACATTCCATGGAATTAAGCTTCTATGCTTACCTGAGAACTGTGTGCGTCTTAGCTGTAGCAAGAAGGAATACAACTCTATTGCTTTCGCAAGAAGTAATACCGTTGTTTAATGTTTATTTTAATATAAATAGAGTGGTATGATTTACATGTTTATATTAAGAATATGTATTTTTATTTATGGAACCTTTTTTAACTTTGAAATTCTTCAAAGCACCTATTCATGAAGTCTAGAAGATTCATTAAGAAATAACTCGACTACTGCACACTCTCAATCACCTTGGACTTCACCTGGGAAGCCTCAGCATATTCATGTAGAGTCGTTGCCTTGCCATTTTGCACCTGGTAATTGACGAACTGGACAGAAGTGGCGGCGCTCGTGTTGTCACCGATGAGCTTCAGGAATACCTAATTAGACTAGTATAGTTTTAATTTCATATATAAATTAAACTTCTATTGTGAAATAAGAATGAATCCAACATTTGAAAAGATAACAGAACAACTGTAAATTTTGGTTTATTGTTGATGAGTATCATAGTTTGGAAACCAATCTCATGGCTCTACAAGTTTGTATCGTTTGTTTCCTTTTTATTATAATATAAATCATCATCGTTCGTTGTAGAAATTAATAAATGAGAACATAACATATATAATACATTCCGAGGAAAAAAACAGGGATAATGCAAAAATATAACCAGATCGATCCTTAAGAAAGTTCTAAAAGGGGCCCAAGAGCATTTTTTATTATATTATGCTTTAATTACAGAGAAGACAACTCCTTCAATAATAACAGACCCTACTACCTATTAAATTCTATTTATAGACCTCAAGGGTCGGATTGACCATGTTACAAGTGGATTTCATTTGAGTGAAACTGAAATGCCAATTCAGCCACGAGCCAACTTATCCTCTGCTGTAATTTCCTGGCTTCAAACGAAGATACCAACTACTCTGGAACAAGGAAACCCTGATAGTGCAACATAAGGGGGGAAACAGGGCTGAAGTGGTCATGTTTCAACACCAGGGGTAGAAAGGGAGTAGAAGAAGAAGTTGCATTCCAGTTATTTGGATGGGAGATGCGAGTAGAGAAGAATTATAACAGAGATGCACAGTGCATGGGAGGTATCTAAGGAGAAAAGGGAAATTCCAACGAAAGAAGAAAATGGTAAAGAAGAGAGAAATGCCACATACAAATATGGCTCAGTGGAAAACAACATGCAATACCCATCTAGTGTGGACAAATTAAAAGTTGGAATTGAAGAAATCAATCCTGCTATGCCACCGAGAGGGAATGCTTAGGTTGTTGAAGAGAGACGGGGTGCTAACTCAGTGCAGGAAAGACTTCACTGAGTGATGGGAAAGGAATGTCAAACGAACATAAAAACAATAAGATGGAATGGAACTTCCAATGAAATTCATCGAACCTGGATGAGACTATCTCCAATTCTACCCATTTCCCATTCCGACCTTTGGTATCACCATGTTGGAAATTTTTTCTTCGACAACCATGAGAGGAGAAGTAACGACATTGAAGAGCCCAGTTTTTGTGCATATAAAAATCCATAAATGAGGTCCAAATGATATTTGCCTACGTAGGAGGCTCTATTTATTCACTAAATATTACAAATGCTATCATGAGTTTAGGATTTTCATTATGTAATATATATCTATAACCTGGGATTAATGTGATCTGTATATAATTCCATTATCTCTTGCAAACCGTGAAAGGTCACTTAAATGGTGATATGAAATCCCGCAAGGGGAGGAGAATCTAAGATGTGAAATATGTTACAGTTGAAAGAATTGGTCTTTGGAGCGCATGATATTGACAATGATTTAATGATTAACTAAGATATTTCATATATAATGATTAAGCAACAAGGATATCTTTATACCATCATAAGAAGGCATCGATAAAGCGACAAATGTCAAGTTTACACACTATGGGATAACTTAAAGTTGACAACAAGTCTGTGAATCCGATGAATTTGCGTGATGGATTGAATGTACCCAGTATCGGGCGGTCTAGATGAAGGCAGGTTCCAGATCGAGGATCTGTGTTGATTCCGTTGAATTAAATTCTGCATATAAAGATAAGAAGTTGATCCACGGTGAATATAACTGGAGAAGCAAATGAAATATATGTGCTTCAAGATCGGGTGATGAACGAAATCTCTTACCGTGGACGAAATGTCCCGGTGAACATGGAATAGAAAGGACATTCCCACATATGATGTGTTTTTTCTATCATTAATTGAGTCCCCAAACACCATTCGCAACATTCTATAGGTCAAGATTATGTTCCTAGCATCGTCTGTTGTCCCAACTCCGAGGATCCATCATGAAATTTAGATATTTGAAACAGTAATTATTGCCTCTACATGAAACAAATAAACGCAGCCAGCTGAATTTGTTCTTATCCCACCTGCAGCATTTGCAAAAGGGCAAGGAAGGTCAAGTCCAAATTCCTTGACCCACCTGGGCAACAACACGGGAGAACATTTAAGGTCTTATCCATGGCCAGTATGATAATTGAAATCAGAGGAGATGAATTCACTGGACTTTCCGCAAGGAGTGAAGATCCTCACTCACTTGTCAATTGTACTATTGTTATGATTGCCAGTTGTCATGTTTGTAGCTATGCTGGTAAGGTATTTTCCACTATGTCTGGCTCACGGGATGCAGGAATGCAAAAAAGTACAAACTTGATTCAATTAGCTCCGCAACCCGCAATTCCGCATTTTGCGGGATGTGGGGTGTGGGAAGACACAAACCAAACGAAAATAATAGAAACTGCGCAACCCGCATTCCACACATTACAGGATGCGGGATTTGGATTGATTAAAATTAACACATATACAAACTCTCCCGCACCCCGCATTTACGGGATGCGGGATGCAGGTTTGAAAATGAAATATCAAATGAAAGGTTTGTTGCACTCCACAAGTTGTGGATTTGCGGGTTGCAAGATGTTAAGACAATACAAACAAAAATTCATCATTCTACATTCAAAACAAAGAAATAAAACATAAACGATGTTGCAGTTGAAGCTGCAAATGAATTTATTGACACACATGTGACAGCTTGGAATCCTCGTAATTCCTAGTTGACCACATCTGACTCACACCATTCTACTACAAAATATCAATGCAGTGTTGCATCACCATCGATATTTGCATCAAACTACTCAACTAACTTTGAAGAACTTGTCAATTTTGTTCAAAGGCACACCAATTTTTGAAAGTCAATTTTTGGATATGTGCACAAGTCCGCAACCTGCAATGCAGATTGTGGGATCTTGAAGTTTATAATTTGTCAAATTTTCGTTCCGCAATCCGCCATTTGCGGCATGCGGGTTGCGGAATGTCCGACTCGTGCACACAAAATATCTTCACATCCCACATTTTGCGAGATGCAGGATGACAAAATTATCGAAATTTGTTTTTGTGTGTTCCCACAACAAAAATCACAAAATAAAAACGGGATAGTTAGTAAAATTTACAGAGACGCTGTCATTTATTTCCATTCTCTTTTTTCACCTGTGAGAGAGGTTGTCATTTATTTCCAATTTCTTGTTTCTTCCACGAGGAAGGGTCTAATTTCTTGCCTCTACTGTATTTTTGAATTTTGTGTTGTTTAAATTATTGTTCTGATTTAGCATTTTAATCTTGATGTTGTGTGTCACTTCATTTCTTGTTGAATTTCAATTCCTTTTATAATTGAGACAAATAGTTCCTAGACAATTAAGTAATACACCGAGGCACAAACTCGAGGCATCAATTTATCCATTTGCACAAAGCAGCAGGCTTCTTGAAGTGTTTGAAACATAAAACCTGTCGTTCAATTTATCAATTTATCAATTTAATTTAATATTATATTATTAATTTACCATTTACCATTTACCATTTAGTTTTTGCAATCTGCAAAGGTAAATTGATAATCAATTTATCAATTTACTTTTCGGAATGCATAAAGCAAAAAGCGGAAAGGTAAATTGATAAATTGATTATCAATTACCTTTCTACTATCCATAGGATATACTGAGAGACTCCTATACTGAACAGGTTAAGTTGTTCAAATGTTGGATAAGTTGTGGTTTTTTAATAGTTCAAGAATTGTATTTCAATACGATTTATATGGAGAAAAGATTTGAAACGCTCGCATTGGATAACTTATTGTTGAAGTTCAAAATTTGTCAATCAACTATCACATAAAAACACATCAAAACCCATCAAAACTCAAAAACGAATGTTGGCTTATCCAAAAAAAAAAAATTGAACACAAACCTACCATACCCTAATGTCCAAAATAGCAAATGAAAGTCCAAGAGCCATAAAATACATTTTAAAGGTGGAGATTATACACATGTTTGTTGAACACTTAATACTGAAAAACGAGCATTTTTTAAATTTTTAAGTAAATTCAGGATGTGTATTACAACATTATGAAGATACATAAGCAATATAAGTCACAACCTTTTTTTATAGTTTTGCGACATATACAAAAATACTATGTGTTCAAATACAAACATGTCAATGTTCTCTTTTTCAATTTCCGACAATTTGGTACTAGGAAATCTATGTCGTATGTTCTGCAATAAGGAACATACTAACATCCAATATCAAACTTTGCAACATAAGCAGAACTGGAATCTCAAAACTGGGAAATCATAAATCTATTAAATAGGAGAAAAGTCATCTTATTTTTATGAACATACATTCAATTTATACACAATGATAATGTTGAACCAACTAAAACATGGAAACATTCGATAGGTTTCCATAGGTAAATTTGCAATCGTTGTAAAGGTGAAAAGCCTTTCACCCTGAATAATGCTTTAGCAGTGTAAAAGACTTGATGCTAAAAAGACCTAGAATGGAAATATGCTAAGTTGGGGTATTTCGGCGTAGAGAAATCTCCATCTGTGAGAAAGAACAAAGCATTTACACTCCCATGTCTCTCCAGAAACTATAGGCCTTTCGTTGCAAGTAGCAGTTCGAACTTGTCTTCCCATCTCTTCCCATTTCGGGCTTTGATATCATCACGCTATGAGTTTTTTCTTTGGCAGCCATGAGAGCGAAACTAATGACGCTGACGAGTGCAGTTTTTGTGAAAATAAAAAATCATAGATGAGGTCCAAATGATTTTTTCCTCAATCGGAGGGTCTATTTATTCACTGAATCTTACAAATGTAATCATGAGTTCGGGAATTTCCTGATGTAGTATATATCTATAACTTGGTATTAACGTGATTTGTATATAATTCCCTTATCTCCTGCAGCACGCAAAAGATCACATAAACGGTGATATGAAAGCTTGGAATGGGAGTAGAATCCGAGATGTTAAATATATTGGATTTGAAATATTTGGTCTTTGAAGCGGGTGATACTGACAATGATTTAATGATCAAGTAAGTTAGTTCACATATATTATGTCATCATATTAATCGCAGAATTGATTATTACCCTCATTCTTTGGAATTTTGCTCAATTATCTTAGACAAAACTGTTTTATACACAATTACAATGTTGAAGAAGCTAAAAAAGAACAAAATGCGTCAATAATCATTATTTTTATAATACAAAAAAGGTAGTAAACACCAAATTGTAATGGTGCAAAGTGATGTGTTGGACATTTATCTATGCTACAATTCTCACCCATTTCCATACGTTTTGCTTGCTAAATTTCCAAACATTTTCCTAGCTAAAATGCATATGTTTTTGCACTTCATTTGTTCTTTAGCCCCTTCTTCGAAAGTAGAACTCCCAAGTTATCTTCCCATCTCTTCCCATTCCGGCCTTCGGTATCACCATGTTGGCAATTTTTTCTTCGGCAGCCATGAGAGGGGAAGTAATGACGCTCAAGAGCTAAGTTTTTGTGCATATAAAAAACCATAAATGAGGTCCAAATGATATTTGCCTCAGTAGGAGGCTCTATTTCTTCACTAAATATTAGAAATGCTATCATGAGTTCAGGATTTTCATGATGCAGTATATATCTATAGCTTGGGATTAATGTGATCTGTATATAATTCCATTATCTCTTGGAGACCACGATAGGTCACTTAAACGGTGATATGAAAGCCCGCAAGGGGAGGAGAATCTAAGATGTGAAATATGTTGTAGTTGAAAGATTTGGTCTTTGGAGCGCGTGATGTTGACAATGATTTAATGATTAACCAAGATATTTCATATATAATGATTAAGCAACAAGGATATCTTTATACCATCATAAGAAGGCATCGATAAAGTGACAAATGTCAAGTTTACACATTATGGGATAACTTAGAGCTGACAACAGGTGAGGGTCTATGAATCTGATGGATTTGCATGATGGATTGAATGTACCCATGATCGGGCTGTCCACATGAAGGCAGGTTCCAGATTGAGGGTTTGTGTTGATTCTGTTGAATTAAATTCTACAGATAAAGATAAGAAGCTAATCCATAGTGAATATAACTGGAGAAGCAAATGAAATATATGTGGTTCAAGATCGGCTGATGAACCAAATCTCTCACCATGGACAAAATGTCCCGATGAACATGGTACATAAAGGACATTCCCACGTATGTTTTTTTCTGACCAATAATTGAGTCCCCAAACACCATTCACAACATTCTATAGGTCAAGATTATGTTCCTAGCAGCATTCGTTGTCCCAATTCCGAGGATCCATCATGAAATTTAGATATTTGAAACAATAAATATTGCCTCTAAATGAAACAAAGAAACGCGGCCACTCGAATTTGTTCTTATCCCACTTGCAGCATTTGCGAAAGGGCAAGGAAGGTCAATTCCAAATGCCTTGACCCACTTGGGCAACAACGCGAGAGAACACCTAAGGTCTTATCCATGTCTAGTATGATAATTGAATATCAGAGGAGATGACTTGATTGGACTTTCCGTAAGGAGTGAAGATCCTCGCTCACTTGTCAATTGTACTATTGTTATGATTGCCAGTTGTCATGTGTGCAGCTATGCTGGTAAGGTTTTTTCTGCTTTGTCTAGCTCACCCTATATAGCGCCACCGTCCAGAGCTGCTGAAAAAAGAGGATGAATGAGCACTAAGAGAAAGGCCAATAGTGCAATGGTTTTATGGTTCCACAAGCTCATTTTTTAGGGGGTACTGATGGTTGGCGAATATGAAATTATGTTCCTTTATCATCCTAGTTATCTGCACCAAGAAATTTCCAACCATTGGGGCCTGGATGTGATGCACTTTGAATATTCCTGAATAGGAATACTTCCAGATGCACAATACAACGCTTTTCCTATATTTGGAGTGTGTCCCCAAAAATCCTCGAAGAGGACAGGGCTTCCAAAGTCCTCCTGCATGGGGACCATGTTCAGCGATAGGCAGTTGGAGCGAATGCTCGTATCGAGGTGGTGGGTGTTCGAAGTCTTCATCACCTCATTTGTAATTCCCACTTGATAATTTTCTCTGAGGTGGTGACGAGGTTGAGGACATACTCCACTGTATTGCCTATTGGAGAGACTATTTAATGGGAGGTGAGGAGAACAAGAATGCTTGTCTCCAAGAGCCCTCACACAAAAATGTTACTAGCACATAGGGGAAATGTGGACAAGGATAAGCAAAAAAGCACATAAATTCCTTTGGCAGTAGGAAACCATGCAGAAAGGCACTGTTGAGCATGAAACACATAGGCAGGGAAGGACACGTGGCTGAATCAATAGATACACAAGTGGTTGAGCCCAGTGTGCTTATTGCATCCAACGCTATATCTTTCTGTAATTTTATGCTAATAGAGTTGCAAATTCATTATAATTAATATATTTCACAAGAGTTTGAGTGTTTTGGGGTTTCAAACCATAATCATATCATAATATTAGTTGGTTAAGGTTTGTTTATCATTAGTTTATTCCAAAACAGTGCTTGCTTATAACAATAATCTTAATAGTTTATGGTTAAACTTGTGGCCATAATAATTTAGCAAAATAGAAGAAAGATTGAAAAAAGTTCTGCAAACATTTGATTTATTTATCATAGTAGGGTTTTTAAAGTAATTACATTTCTGTAAAGGTTATAAATAATAATGTTCCGCATCTAGAATCCCGCATCCTGCAATGCGGGTTGCGGGAGCTTGAAATTTATTATTTGCAAGTTTTCCATCCCGCATCCCTAAATTTCCGAATGCGAGATGCGAGATGGAAAACTTGCAAACAATAAATTTCAAGCTCCCGTAACTCGCAATGCGGAATGCGGGATTCGGGATTCAGGATTCAGAACATTATTATTTATAACCTTTACATTATTATTTTGCAATGTTTTCTTTGAAGAAATTCAATTTCAAGAGAAAAATTGGTCAGAAAGAGTCTGTGACTTATCATCGTTGTCGGTTTGGTGAATCCCCCATGTCGAATCACAAATACTTTTCAGATGGCGTATTGATAGCGTACTAATTGAAAAATGGGAATTATTTGTTTTGTAATTATGGAAAAGGGTTTGTCATTTCTGTGGGAAAATCACTTCCTCTTTCAATGTCATGTTTACATCTACATTAGATCTCAGATTAAGTTGCATTATAGAACTTCATAGCCTTTTAACATGTCAAAATTATAGTGAGCTCACAAAGCTTCTCTCCAAGTTGTTTGGGTATAGAAAGACAATTTTAAAACAAACTAAATAATTAATTTTTTTAGGTCCAATAAACCAAAGTTTGGTCTAAAAATACGTTAACTATCATCATCATCAATATAAATTCTGTATTCCATAAAATATGCAGGTTGTTTTATATGTAATTTGCTTATGTTTTGTTTTCTTCAAGAATCAATGGGTGATGGGGTTTTGTTTGCAGGAGAATTGGAGGATGCTAAATGGATAGTCCTTTATCTTAGTGGATGCTAGGGGAAAATCAGGGGGACTTCTTCTAGGTTGGAGGTCCTGAAACTTCCATTTATTGAATGCGTGGGCTGATCATCGACCAACCTGCATACCGCTAGTTTTTTGGGCTTACTAGCTAACCCCGACAATTGAGGGTCATCACGATCATAAGGAAACCCTAGCATGGTCATGACGATCATTTTCTTATTGCTATTAAGTTTGGTCTAACACCATGTGAACACTATAGGAATAAATATTCAAGATCATATCATGCCCAAGCAACATTGTGTTATAGTGGCAGCATGGATATTTGTTAACGTCCAAATGCACTGCCCTCTGATTATTTTTTGGGTTCTTAGACCTATTTATTTATACCGTTTTCAGATGTGATCTTTCGTTGATAGACAACCTTCCCAACTACATGAAAATTGCGTTGGAGATTTCCTTCAAGACATCCAATGAACTGATTGTTGAAGTTCTGAAAGAGCAAGGGCGAGATATGGTAGCCTACATACGGAAAAATGCAGTATGTACTGTTAATTATGAAGAACATTTTCTTCAAAACCATCAAAACTTAAAAAACTTGCGGGATTTTGAATTTTAATATTTTCAAAGTTTTTCATCTCAAATCCCGCACTCCGCAACTGCGGGATGCGGGATTCAGGATCACAAAACCACCGCACTCGCATGAACAAAAAAAATTCTGCATCCCGTATCAAGATAACGTAACCTCAAGTTGCAGTAGTTGAGTTATTTCTTAATGAATCTTCTAGACTTCATGAATAGGTGCTTTGAAGAATTTCGAAGTTAAAAAAGGTTCCATAAAAAACACAAGACACTTTGCCTGCGAGTGGATAATACCACATCTAATTTGATCCAACACCTCGTCAAATTGAACCAGACGCAAGACTCCAGATCAAGAACATTTTGCAATGTTAAATCCTAAGTGTTTTCAGAACATAGTTCAATTGGACATGCCATGGTACAAAATAAAGCATGAGCGTTTTAATTCCATGCCACTTTCTTCTGTATTTGCAGGATCATGGGATATACTAACCAAAAATTTTAACCATGGAAAATTTAACTCGCCAATCAAAATGCGACACAAGTCGGAAGGCTAATGGCCAGGGAGACGAGGAATCTTTGAGACTGCGTCTCCATAGAGAAAACGCCTTCTTCAAGACATCCAATGAACTGATTGTTGAAGTTCTGAAAGAGCAAGGGCGAGATATGGCAGCCTACATACGCAAAAATGTAGTACATACTATTAATTATGAAGAACATTTTGTTCAAAACCATCAAAACTTAAAAAACTTGCGGGATTTTGAATTTTAATATTTTCGAAGTTTTTCATCCCGCATCCCACACTCTGCAACTGCGGGATGCGGGATCACAAAACCACTGCACTCGCACAAACAAAAAAATTTCCGCATCCCACATCAATATAATGTAACCTCATGTTGTAGTAGTCGAGTTATTTATTAATGAATCTTCTAGACTTCATGAATAGGTGCTTTGAAGAATTTTGGAGTTAAAAAAGGTTCCATAAAAAAACACAAGTTTACATTTTATATATCTTAATTAATCATTTGCATTTCAAATTATCTTTACCCACTTCTTTTGGTAAAAGAAAATGATTTTTAATGCCTTGCGTGGCCTTCATGAATAGGTGCTTTAGAGAATTTCAAATATGAAAACGGAGGGTTTTTCTGCAAGTCCACTGGTGATCAACTTGAAGAAGAAGATGATAAATGAATGAGAAGCATGTTGTCATTGTTTCAAGCTTCTAACATTTTGTTTCCCAGGGAAAAAGAGATGGCCAAAACTTCACTTATACTGGCAGCATGGATATTCGTTAACGTCCAAATGCACTGCCCTCTAATAATTTTTTGGGTTCTTAGACCTGTTTATTTATACCGTTTTCAAATGGGATATTTCGTTAATAGACAACCTTCCCAACTACAAGAAAATTGCATTGGAGATTTTCTTCAAGACATCCAATGAACTGATTGTTGAAGTTCTAAAAGAGCAAGGGCGAGATATGGCAGCCTACATATAGAAAAATGCAGTATGTACTGTTAATTATGAAGAACATTTTGTTCAAAGCCACCAAATTCACAAAACCATCAAAACTTAAAAAACTTGTTGGATTTTGAATTTTAATATTTTTGAAGTTTTTCATCCTGCATCCCCCACTCTGCAACTGCGGGATGTGGGATGCGGGATGCGGTATTACAAAACCACTGCACTCGCACGAACAAAAACTTTTCAGCATCCCGCATCAATATAACGTAACCTCAGGTTGCAGTAGTCGAGTTATTTCTTAATGAATCTTCTAGACGTCATGAATAGGTGCTTTGAAGAATTTCGAAGTAAAAAAAGGTTCCATAAAAAACACAAGACACTTTGCCTGTGAGTGGATAATACCACATCCAATTTGATCCAGCACCTCATCAAATTGAACCAGATGCAAGACTCTGGATCGAGAACGTTTTGCAATGTTAAAGCCTGAGTGTTTTCAGAACATAGTTCAATTGGACACGCCATGGTACAAAATAAAGCCTGAGTGTTTTAATTCCATGCCGCTTTCTTCCCTATTTGCTAGATCACAAGATATACTAACCGAAAATTTTAACCATGGAAAATTTAACTCACCAATCAAAATGCGACACATGTCGGAAGGGTGATGTCCAGGGAGACGAGGAATCTTTGAGACTGCATCTCCATAGAGAAAACGCCTTCTTCAAGACATCCAATGAACTGATTGTTGAAGTTCTGAAAGAGCAAGGGCGAGATATGGCAGCCTACATACGCAAAAATGCAGTATGTATTGTTAATTATGAAGAACATTTTGTTCAAAACCATCAAATTCACAAAACCATCAAAACTTAAAAAACTTGTGGGATTTTGAATTTTTATATTTTCGAAGTTTTTCATCCTGCAAATCACACTCCGCAACCGCGGGATGTGGGATCACAAAACCACCGCACTTCGATGAACAAAAACTTTTCCGCATCCCACATCAACATATAATGTAACCTCATGTTGCAGTAGTTGAGTTACTTATTAATGAATCTTCTAGACTTCATGAATAGGGGCTTTGAGTAATTTCGAAGTTAAAAAAGGTTCCATAAAAAAACACAAGTTTACATTTTATATATCTTAATTAATCATTTGCATTTCAAATTATCTTTACCCACTTCTTTTGGTAAAAGAAAATGATTTTTAATGCCTTGCCTGGCCTTCATGAATAGGTGTTTTGGAGAATTTCAAAGATGAAAACGGAGGGTTTTTCTGCAATTCCACTGGTGATCAACTTGAAGAAGAAGATGATAAATGAATGAGAAGCATATTGTTATTGTTTCAAGCTTCTAACATTTCGTTTCCCAGAGAAAAAGTGATGGCCAAAACTTCACTTATACTAGCAGCATGGATATTTGTTAACGTCCAAATGCACTACCCTCTAATTATTTTTTGGGTTCTTAGACCTGTTTATTTATACCGTTTTCAGATGGGATCTTTCATTGATAGACAACCTTCCTGACTACATGAAAATTGCGTTGGAGATTTTCTTCAAGACATCCAATGAACTGATTGCTGAAGTTCTGAAAGAGCAAGGGCGAGATATGGCAGCCTACATATGGAAAAATGCAATATGTACTGTTAGTTATGAAGAACATTTTGTTCAAAACCACCAAAACTTAAAAAACTTGCGGGATTTTGAATTTTAATATTTTCGAAGTTTTTCATCCCGCATCCCGCACTCTGCAACTACAGGATGCGGGATCACAAAACCACTACACTCGCACGAACAAAAACTTTTCCGCATCCCGCATCAATATAACATAACCTCAGATTGCAGAAGAAGAAGAAGATGATAAACGAATGAGAAGCATGTTGTCATTGTTTCAAGCTTCTAACATTTCATTTCCAAGAGAAAAAATTATGGCCAAAACTGATGGTGTTCCCAATCTCGTCAAGACCAAACCTGATGATGTTCCCAGTCTCGTCATGAATGAATATGAAGTGGCATATATCATAGACTGGATAACACTTTGCCTGCCAGTGGATAATACCACATCCAATTTGATCCAGCACCTTGTCAAATTCAACCAGACACAAGACTCAAGATGGAGAACGTTTTGTAATGTTAAAGCCTGAGTGTTTTCAGAACATAGTTCAATTGGACACGCCATGGTACAAAATAAAGCCTGAGCATTTTAATTCCATGTGGCTTTCTTTTGTATTTGCCGATAACAACACATCCAATTTGATCCAGCACATCGTCAAATTGAACCAAACACAAGACTCTAGATGGAGAACGTTTTGCAATGTTAAAGCCTGAGTGTTTTCATAACATAGTTCAATTGGACACGACATGGTACAAAATAAAGCCTAAGCATTTTAATTCCAAGTGAATTTATTATGTATTTGTCGATAACACTTTGCCTCCCAATGGATAATACCACATCCAATTTGATCCAGCGCCTCGTCAAATTCAACCAGACGCAAGACTCCAGATGGTGAACATTTTGTAATGTTAAAGCCTGAGTGTTTTCAGAACATAGTTCAATTGGACACGCCATGGTACAAAATAAATCCTTAGTGTTTTAATTCCATGCGGCTTTCTTCTATATTTGTCGATAACAATACATCCAATTTGATCCAGCACGTCGTCAAATTGAACCAGATGCAAGACTCCGGATGGAGAACGTTTTGCAATGTTAAAGCCTGAGTGTTTTCATAACATTGTTCAATTGGACACGCCATGGTACAAAATAAAGCCTAAGCGTTTTAATTCCAAGCGAATTTATTCTGTATCTGTCGATAACACTTTGCCTTCCAGTGGATAATACCACATCCAATTTGATCCAGCACCTTGTCAAATTGAACCAGACGCAAGACTCCGGATCGAGAACGTTTTGCAATGTTAAAGCCTGACTGTTTTCAGAACATAGTTCAATTGGACACGCCATGGTACAAAATAAAGCCTAAGTGTTTTAATTCCATGCCGCTTTCTTCCGTATTTGCTAGATCACGGGATATACTAACCGAAAATTTTAACCATGGAAAATTTAACTCGCCAATCAAAATGCGACACGTGTCGAAATGGCAATGGCCAGGGAGACGAGGAATCTTTGAGACTACGTCTCCATAGAGAAAATGCCTTCGGCGTAAAAATAAAGAAAATAAATTAAAACTATAGCTACACTTTAGGCATGTTCAAAAATTAAATGTCATTTTTATGAAAATAATAGAAAAAAACTAAAGTTTTACATTTAGTAAATACATCCTCGTAATTGGATACTATTATTGGTAAATCAAAAAGTAAGTAAGCTTTTGGAAACTTTTTTATTTTGCAAATTTTATTCATAATTTTTCATGTCATTCTATAAAAATAAAAGAAACATCTGAAAACAATAGTCTATGCTACAAAATTGGAAACGGTTATTGGTAAATTAGAAGAAAAAAAAATTACATTCACAAAAGTTTCTATGGCTTAAATATTTTTATTTTGCAATTTTTTGAAACATAATTTTTATGGTATAGCACCAATCAAAGTTCAAAAAAAGTCATATAAAAATCAAAATAAATAAAGAAAATAAATCAAAAGTATAGCTACACTTTAGGCATGCTCAAAAATTAAATGTTATTTTATGAAAATAATAGAAAAAAAACTAAAGTTTTACATTTACTAATATTTCTATGGTTCAAGGGGAGTGCTGGTTGAGCCGATCTGGTTGACCCTGGGCTGATTTTGGCCGATCGAGGACTGGAAGGGTTTCGTGAGGGCAAGGGAGGAGTGCCAGAGACATTAGCAGCTCTTGGATTGCTCTTCCTCACCTTGTGCTTCCCAGGCTGGATGTATGGCTTCTCAACCGCCAGATCTGCCTTTAGATGAACCTCGTAGAACCTTAGATCTTTCCTTTCAAGCACTGGTTGCCTCCACTCCGATTCTTCCTGCGGGGTTAACTCCAGTTTCCAACTTTGTGAAGAGAGTAGCAATGCCAAGAGTTCAAATCATGTTTGCAACTTCACGGATGAAAGCCCTAGCTCTGAGTGAGCGAGGTCTGATTGGGCAGTTCTCAGGCATCTGGCCTTCACCGAAATCCATGGAGATCTGGATCTCCAAAAACTGGATGCCTCTCATCAAAGGGGGTTTGCAACATTGCTTCTGCGGCAAAGGCTTTTACACCTTCCTGTTCGAAAACAAAGAATATAAAGATCTTATATTCTGAAGTGACCCTTATTTTATGGGCCCTGGAGGTCTATATCTCAATCGATGGACTCTTTCATTTAATCCAGAAAAAGATGTTCCCTCAGTAGTGTCGTTCTGGGTCCGGCTACCCATTTACCTCTTCATTGTTGAAATGATGAAGCCCTGCAGTCGATCGGGAATTCAATAAGCAGATACATAGACAAAGCCGAACCAAAAGGGCCTCTATTCGCCTGTGCCAGAATCTGTGTAGAGGTAGAGTTGGAGAAAGGGTTACTAGAAGGATTTAATCTATCCATGGACGAATGGGAATTCTACCAGAAGTTAGACTACGTCAAAATCTCAAGAACCCTCATCAGCAATCAATTCGAGGCTCTTCAAATAGAAGAAGGGGAAATACCAGATCTAGAAGCTCACAACAAGGAAGATGGAATAGAAGGCAGCAGGACCTAATGCCCGATAACAACCTCCCCAATAGTGATAGAAGATCTTTCCAAAAAGGCTCCCACCTCCCCTGGTGGAACTTGGGCAGAGATGGTGGCAACAGATGAAGAGAATATGGGAAAAACTTATGAAAGATCGCCTTCCCCTGGGGGGGACATCGACAGAAATGGTTAAGCAGACCAGGATCAATCCAAAGCTGGCCTCCCCAGGTCAAACCTCATCTCAAGAAACCCAGGAAACATCACGAGTAAGGCCATCCCAAGACACCAGAGGAAGAAGATCTCAAAAGCAACAGCGGGAGCAAGAGGCAGAAAGAGAAATAGAGCTAGGAAGGAAACTCAGCATAGAAGACACCGGCCTGCTTCATAATGTCAAATCTTCAGGTGCCAGAGAATTCAGACCTCAAGCAGGGGCTCATGCATCCAAGAAATAATGAAACTAATCTCTTGGAATTGCAAAGGCCTGGGAGGAATAATCAAGGTGGAAACCAGACATTCTGTTGATCCAAGAGATCAAGATTGCAGAAGATGAGGTTTTGAGTAGGTCATCCCTCTTCTGGAAATTCAGTGCTAGAAAGGGAATTATTTATAGAGGCGCTTCAAGTGGAGTAGCAACATTCTGCAGAGCAGATAAATTTGACGTCATAGCAGCAAAAGGAAACATGCATTGGATTTTAGTAGATATCCAAAATAAAAGCAATCTGGAAGTGTTTTACATTTGCAATGTATATGGGCCTACCCATTACAGAGAAAAAATGGATTTTTGGGAATCTTTACTTACTTTGAAGTTAGATATGCAGAGGAATGAAGTTATAATAGTTGGAGATTTCAACACAACGAAGTCAAGCTTGGAAAAAAGAGGAGGCTCAATCACCAAAGACCCTTTTGGTGAAAAACTAGAAGATCTCATGGCAGACCTAGATCTTCTGGATCCTATGCCCAAAAAATGGAAATTCACTTGGAGAAAAAAACGAGCTGGACCAGGACATATTCCAGCAAGATTAGACCGGTTTCTGGTAAGTACTACCTTCCTACAAAAAGATTTACTCCCCTCTTCTCATATCATATCTTCAACTACTTCTGACCATAAGCCCATCTTACTCTCCTTCTCCTCACCAACTAACCTGGGGCCTATCCCCTTTAGGTTCAACCCCCTCTGGTTGAACAATGCCAAAACTCTAGATATTATTCACACAGCTTGGAATTTTACTTTCTCCGGATACCCTAGCTACATTTGGGAGTCTAAGCTAAGGGTTGTTCATTCTTCTCTAAAAAAATGGGCAGCAACCTCTTATTCAGAACCAACCATTGCAAAAAAAGCCTTCAATCAGGACTGGATACTCTACACTCTAAAATGGAAGTAGAGGAGATCAGTCCTGAAACCTTAGGTAAAGAAAAGACCCTAAACTGTGAAATCCTAATAGCATCCAGACAAGAAGAAGAGTCTCTAAGAATTAAATCTCACCAGCTTTGGTTAAAAGGAGGGGATAGAAATACAAAATACTTCCACAATCAAACCAAAGTCAGATTGAGTTTCAACTTTATCAATGAATTGAAAAACAACAATGATCAAATTATTACTGGACAAGACAATATCAAGAAGCTGGCTTTTAAACACTTCAACCAGTTGTATTCTGACAGTGGTGAGGCGGATCCGCTCTCCCAAGCGGATCTGCTAACAGAAATCCAATCCAGCATCACTGAAGAAGAGAACAAGGAGATGGAAAAGCCAATATCAGAAAATGAGATTATAGAAGCAATCTGGACCCTCCATCCAGACAAATCTCCAGGTCATGATGGGTTTACGGTAAACTTTTATTGAGCTGACTGGGACATCATCAAAGAAGACTTAAAGAAAATGCTAAATTGGACCAGGAAAAAAGATAAAACCAGAGGAGCCACAAACTCCACCTTCTTGGTTTTTATCCCTAAAGAAAAAAACCCTCTTTCGATTGAAAGGTTCCATCCTATCTCCTTATGTAACACCTCATACAAAATTTTCACCAAAATCCTTGCCTCAAGAATGAAAAAAATCATGGCAAAGATTATTTCAGAAACACAAGGAGGTTTCATTGCTGGTAGGCAAATCATGGATAACATAATTATTGTCTAAGAGGCCATCCACTCTAGCTTGGAACGCAAACAATAAGGCATGGCCATCAAGTTGGACATGGCAAATGCTTTTGACAGGGTCAATCATGTCTTTTTATTTGAGATCATGCTCAAAATGGGATTCTCCAATTAATAATTGCAGATGGATCAAAGCATGCATTAGCAGCCTATGGATCACACCTCTAGTTAATGGCAGACCAACTGGCTTCTTCCAAGCCTCTCGGGGACTCCATCAAGGCTTTCCATTATCCCCTTTCTTATATCTTATTGTAGCTGAATCTTTTAGCAAGAAGTGTCAGGCTATGCAAATTAATGAAGATCTCAGAGGCCTCAAAATTTCCAGAGGTGTAAAAAATGCAAATCATTCACAATTCGCAGATGACACTATTCTATTAGGTGGAGCTTCCATCATAATTGTTGAAAGATTCAGAAAAATCATCTCCACCTTTGTCAAAGCTTCAGATGGGAAAGTGAAGGCTGTTAAATCCAAAATCTACGTCTGGAACTACCCTGCTAGAACGATGGCAAGATTGCCAAGACGTTAGGATATGATGGTTGCTCAAATTAAAACTCCTTTAGATATCTAGGAGTGCCAATTCACAAAGGGAACAAGAAAATTTATGATTGGAAAGAGCTGGTGGAAAAAATAAAAAATAAAATCCATACTCTGGGAGCAATATGGCTCAACCCAACAGGGAAATTGACCCTCTTAAATGTTGTTCTAACAGCGTTCCCTATCTACAATTGTTCCATCGCACTTGCCCCGAGCTCGATTGTTCAGGAGATCGGGAAAGAGCTAAGAAGATTCCTATGGCAGGGAGGAAAACAAAATGGCAATAAAAAGTTGCATCTAATCAGTTGGGACATGGTTTGTAGGCCAAAAAATAGTGGAGGTGCTGGAGTTAAAGACTTGGAAGATATGAATCTCGCAATGGCAGCAAAAATTATCTGGAAATTGATCTCCCAAGACAGAATCTGGTGGAAAGACGCATGAAGAAGAAGTACATGATTGGAAACAGAGCCAGATCCTTAGACAACATTCCATCTCTCCAAAACGCATCTCCAATCTGGAAGCTATGCCATAAAGCAGCGTTCATCATCAAAGAGGATTTGCAATGGGCATCTGGAAATGGCAAGAGAATTCAGATTTGGGAAGATAAGGTGGACAATACTCAGCAGCGTGACAGTCTGGTGGATCTTAAGACTTGGATGGACAGCCAAAAACTTTCCACGATTTTTGACATTTCAAACTAGTATAGAAGTGGTATATGGGTCGGTTGGAGGCACCTGGAAATGCCTGATCAATTAAAGATGGATTATTCACTACTGCAATCGCTCCTCCAAGGGTCGCATCCAATCCACATCAATATTTTAGATTATAGAAGCTGGGGAAAAACCGGTGTATACATAGTGGAGGCTGGGTACACTTCAATTCAAAATAATAGCAGGAAAGAGGGAATCTAGAAAACTGTATGGAGCAGTGATGGGATTCCAAAAATTAATTTTTTTTGTTGGCTCTTAACTCATAAAAAAATCTTGTCAGTCGAGAACCTAAAAAAGAAGGGAATGGAGGGCCCATCTCGGTGCATTTTATGCAAAATCACAGAAGAAACATAGAAACACCTCTTCCTAGAGTGTTCATTCACTAATGAGGTATGGTGTTCTATTCTTAAAGAGCTCAGTTTTAATATTACTCTCCCTACCAATCTAAAGGACTTCTTTACATGTTGGAAATATTACTACCAAGGCACCTTATTTAAAAAACCAGTCTTCTCCAAAGCTTGGATGGCACTCCCAAAATATGTATGCTGGAAGATTTGGATAGCCAGAAATAAAGGTATATTTGAAAATCTGAATACTCCTCCTATCACAGTCTCCTCCTCGACTAAAGCATTATGGGGAAAATCTCTATTATCCAATGGACTGTGGAATTTACACCTTGAACCGTTGAACACCTTCGAAAAAAGTTGGATGAGAGATCTTCTTCACCCCATCATGCCTATCCCGAAAGAAGCTAAAAAGCCTTCCTCTCTAAAATGGTAGATTCGAAAGAGCCCTGAAATTTTCATAAATTGGTGGACAAAGTTAGGTTGTCACTCTATGTTCTTCGATGGGGCCTCCAAAGGGAATCCGAGACTGTCAAGTGCAGGTGGAGTAATTTTTTATCCAGGGGGGACAAACACAAAGATTTCGCTTGGGGACTTGGGAGGAGCACCAACAATCAGGCGGCATGGCTAGCATTATTGAAAGGACTGTAAATTGCTATCACTCTTGGAATCCAAGATCTAGTAATGTTTGGTGATTCGTTACTAACCATTGGAGAGGTAAGGAAGCTGGCCAGAAATTATAGAAGGCCCTCAAACAAGATGCAACATATTTTCAACAGTCTTATTAGTGAATTTAATGATGTCCACTTTCTTCATATCCTCCGCTCAAACAATCATTGTGTAGATCAAATGGCAAACAAAGGAATTCAGATTGAATATGGTTTCATGGCTTGTGATGGCAATAGTCCTGATCATTGCTGGATACCTTGACAAAGGAGCAGTTTTGATATGTTCAATTTTTGTATTCTCATTCTCGGGAAATTTGGAAGAGTTTATAGTCACTCCAGACACGGTTTATTTCGAGATAAATATCATCATGTAAAAGAAGAGCAAGATATTATGGTTCTTGAAGTCCAATGGACTCAATCCATAAATCTGCTAATGTAACCCTCTTTTCCTTTTTTAATACAAACACCTTAACCGTCCTTGTTTAAAAAAATAATTCTATGGTTCGAAAATTTTTATTTTACAATTTTTTTAATCTTAATTTTTCATATCATTCCATGAAAATAATAGAAACATCTGAAAACAATAGTATCTACTGGAAAATCAGAAACTATTATTGGTAAATTAGAAAAATAAATAAAAAAAGTTTTACATTCACAGAAGTTTCTATGGTTGAAATTTTTTTATTTTGCAATTTTTTGAATCATAATTTTTATGGTGTAACGCCAATCAGAAGAGTTAAAAAAAGTCATATAAAAATTGAAATAAATAGAAAAAATAAAGAAAATAAATCAAAGCTGCAACTACACTTTAAACATGTTAAAAAATTAAGTGTCATTCCATGAAAACAAAAATTAAATGTTATTTTATGAAAATAATAGAAAAAAACTAAAGTTTTACATTTATTAATGTTTATATGGTTGGAAATTTTTTATTTTACAATTTATAATCATAATTTTTCATGTTCCATGAAAATAATAGAAACATCTATAAACAATAGTATCTCGTGCAAAATTAGAAACTATTATTGGTGAATTACAAAAAATAAGAAAGTTTTACATTCACAGAAGTTTCTATGGTTGAAATGTTTTTATTTTGCAATTTTTTGAATCGTATTTTTTATGGTATAGCACCAATGAAAGTTAAAAAAAAGTCATATAAAAATTAAAATAAATAGGAAAAATAAAGAAAATAAATCAAAACTATAGCTACACGTTATACATGTTCAAAAATTAAGTGTCATTCTATGAAAATAATAGAAAAAAACAAAACAATAGTCTCTGCTTATGGCAGGGACTAACAACCAACAAGTGTTTGGATGCTTTAGTTCCTTTCCTCGACTATTCTAATCTCAGAAAGCATGTGAGTTTCTTATCTCCTCTTGATTTGGTGTTTCTTGGAGTACCCCTCTCGATGTCTACTCGCACAACAAATGCTCCACCAGAATTGGATTAAGCGCCACACTCTGGTCAGGTTTAGAGAGGGTTGAATGATTGTTCATGGTTTTCTTTGTAATTTATTTGATGATGTAGGACTGCAACTATGGTTTTGTTAGGTTTTAGATAGTTTAATGTTTTGTATCAAGTCTTCAAGGTCGTGGTGTTTAAGATGTAATAGTTCAGTAGTAAACTTGATACTGTGATTATGGTTAGGGGAATGGGTTGGTGGTTTGAACCCTCGACCACCAAGAAACAATTGTAACGATATTTTTTCCATGATATAATATAGTGTGATGACTAACAAAAAAAATTAATTAGACTTCCATTGTAAAATTTATGCCCAAATTAGTAATTGTCGGTCATAAAATCTACATTATGACAATTATGCATCATGATTATTCAATAGTATATTTAGCACATCAAAACATTATATATATATATATATATATATATATATATATCTTATGAGAAAAAATATACAACGATCTGACTTGACAAATGCCAATCGACCAAATTATACAAACAAGAAGGAGTACATTGGAAGGACCGGAACTGTACAATTTCATACATAATAGGAGTAAGACTCCCAAAAAGACCAATTTCAACTTAAAGAGACATGATTAAGGAATTGCATGAAGATAGTTGGGTTCTTCGTTGATGTTAAGGAGCCCCTGGGACAGCAGGAAAGATTTGTTAGCCAGGGCATCTGCAAAAATATTATGATCCTGAAGGATATGAAAAGAGGCAACCTTGTCGAATTATTTCAAAGTGTTTCGAATTCTCTGCAAAGTTCTATTCAAAGCAGAATTATTGAAGCAATCAGCTGAATTTAATGCTTTAATCAACATCTCAGAGTCGCCAAAGATTTGAATTGACTTGAATCCACTTAGCCACTTAATACCAGCACTTAGCCACTTAGCCACTTAATCTTATGTGTCATTTTAAAAAGGATAGCTCATGGTCGGCGGGGGTTCGGGGGTGTCCCCCAACACCTGTTGGCCCTCTGGAAGCACGCCACTTATAAGAGTCACCTGGAAGCACGCCACTTAAAGGAAAAGGATAGCTCAAGGCCAGGTTTTCACTATTTGATTGACCAGTCGATCACTAAGCAAGAAGACCAGCACCCAAGCTAACAGCATACGCAAAGCAAGCACCTTTTAACCTCGCGTCGGGTAAGTTATTTTTACGCTTCCACACTTTTGAGGAATGAAGCGGGGGAGCAAGCAACGGCAGGCCACTATACAAGTCATACGCTCACTCAATCCTTCAATTGCATTCTCTCTCAATCGATAAATCACTATCATTTGGCGGGGCTGACTGACTCAATGGCTTCATCAATCCGTTCATAAGAGCTCGTCTATTTTGAGGGGGGGGACACATGCCTGCACCAATATGTAATAATGCCTTCTTTAGCCCTTAAAGGCTGCTAGGCATTCCTCCCTTTATAGCACAGGGAGCTTTATATACTTTTCCCTTACTTAGCTAATTCATAGGATCTATATAAGCTAATTGAAATTGATAGGAATGCTGTTCTCCTTTCTCTTTATTATACGTTCGTTATTATAAGGCGTACAGTTGAGACTTGGAAAAGACAAAGGCTGGTAAAAAAAATCACCCACCTGCCCCTCCCTTCCGGTTTAACAACCGCTTTTAAGACATCCTTTTAAGCCGTGTTACTTTGCTTTTTAATGTGTATGCTTGTCCCCGCTTTTTAATGTGTATGCCCTGGATAAATCATAGCCGATATAGCTGAGAGACATATGCGGGTAGAGTAAAGTCACTCCCGAGAGAGAAAGACCCTACGGGATGGCACTTACCGCTACAGAACATTAGTTACTACCTCACTGAACGCTACGGAACACATGAATGTTCCTACCTCAACGGGAAGGAATGATAAAGCTTATATATGATGATTTGAAATTTGAGGATCATACACAAATGACACTTTCTGAATTCTTATAAGCCTAGAGCTTAAAGCCAAGTACACGTCCACCAAGTACGCACAATCCGCCAAGTTTAGACCATTGGTATTAACTTTAGATGCCTACTGGATTAATGTCAGTTGGACAGCAACCAGCAGTTGTGGGTGGGGTGATTGTTTTCACTGTCACCTCTTTTATGGAAGCCAGAATACTCAGTTATATTGGAAGGGCTTGGTTTGCACTTAGATTATTGCTATGAACTTTCAAGCTGGAAGGATTACTGAAGTGGCACAGGAACCGGAAGTCCAGGGATCGTGCGTGGAAATAAACTGCCCTGTTTCATTTACTACTGCCGAGATCTTACGCGCTTGGGTTGACACTTACAGCTTTGTATTGATCTGCCTGCTTACACCCATACTTTCTTCT
>LPNX010388719.1:0-41275 GCA_001517045.1 Pseudotsuga menziesii | reverse complement strand
GTTCGATCTACAGCAACCAACCACCTTTCTCTTTACTGACCTTTCACTATCGGCCGGCTCACTTACCTTAACGTAGAGCTTTGGATGGGCTTGCTTGGGTGGGTCGCCCTTTGGGCAGAGAATTACTGTTCCAACAAGCTTGAGGTCATCCAGACCCGTATCCTGACAGTTTGATTGAACCCAGCCATGTTTGAGAAGCACAGACATACCCTTCCCCTGACAGGTCCCACAAGCTTACAGACCCGTATCCTGACAGTTTGATTGAACCCAGCCATGTTTGAGAAGCACAGACATACCCTTACCCTGACAGGTCCCACAAGCTTAAATGCTTACAGAGAGAACCCTTCCTTTTGCATCCTGGGTCGTTCAGCGTTCTTTCCCATTCTCTATTCCTTGTTGATGCCCGCTTGGGCAGCAAGTCAGAGAGCTACGAAGAAAGAAGGAAGGTTAACCTTACATCGGAAGGTGAGGAAATATTATGCGTTTACCAGAGCATCTACAGTTCGGGAAGGGTTTAGTTAGCGTGGAACTAAGGCAGGTAGAGCTGGCTGCTTATCCAGTAGGCAAAAATATAGAGAAGCAATCAGCAACAAAAGCTAGGTTTTACCATCGCAGTTCGCTAAGGCTCAACACCCCTAAAGAATTGAATTATGTATATCAAGGTGGAAGGCCTATGGTAGCATCTATTTCGTCAACCAGCAATAATCAGAGCGGGGTAGAGGCATATTTACTTGGGAGGGAGAGGTCCGCATATTGCCCAGCTCACTTCGAGCGGATTCGAGGCATATTTATTATCGCCAACCGAGTAATGATCATATATTCTGGTCACTAATCTGTTGGAAGGACCACATTGAGGCACCCTATTAATGGTCTCACAATGGCTTTCACTAATGATGTATATATTGGATGAACTACTTGGGTCACTGAAGATGACTCACGTTGTAGTTTATTCCGTGTATTCCGCAATAGATTCTGTCCAGGTGGTTCAGCAGTTTACCCAGTAGCTTATTAAGTATAGTCTGTTTATTCAGTCGATGAAGTAGCCGTAGTAACAAATAGGGAATCTGCTTCCTTTCGATTGATTTAGTGCCCGATCTTTACAACCTCAAGTCTGGTGCGCGGGCAAAGGCGACCGATGAGCCCCGCACCTTAGCCCAACCCATTGACTATACTAGTTTGTCCCTATACGCATGTACCCATCCGATGCTATCCAACGCATCACATTGATCAGCCTGAACAACGCTATCTCCCGGGGAAGGATCAACTGGTTAAACTACTAGGCTGTCTCTCCTGCGACTGCCGGTGAGGTTACAGGTTGCAGGTGAAGGCAAAAGTTACATTTTTACTCATTTAACCCTCCTGTTTCGTTTCATCTCCCAGCCGGCAGTTTCTGGGTTCTTATAGCAGGCCCACTGCTTGACCGGTCAACTTATAAGAAATATCATCTGGCTGGCATTCTGAAATGCACAAATTATTGTTTCTGTTAGGGGTTGAAACGTTTTCTTTCCCGCATCGGGGATAATTATGTATATAAAAGAGGCATGTTGCTAATGGCCCTACTTCCTCCTTCTTATCAAAGAGTTAACAGGCCGATGAATTTGTTGGTTAAAGTAGCACGGTCACACTTAAGTAAAGGTGAGTAGGGTAAAAAAAGGAATAATAGAATGCTGTGTCACGCACCCAAGATCGAAGGCATGGAATGAATGAATCTACTTCTAAAGATCGAAGGTGGGGTCCGATTCCCGAATCGTACCCAAAAGAATTGTCTGAAGACAAGTCCGTCCCTACATGAAGCTAAAGGCGGGATCTTTATTGTATTGGCTCCTAAGTGGGAAGAATAGTTCATATAAGTTGGTGGAATCATCGCATTGGAACAACCTTCCCTTCTTGTATTGATTATTGCCAGCCATAACTGAGGGAAAAAAGCTGGATGAAAAGTCGATTAAAAAGGCACTTTCGTAGCTTCACTTGGATACCTATGCCCCCCTCGAGATGGCTGGGATGGTTGGTTGATTAACCGAGGTGAGGAAAGTTGATGAGTGTTTATCATGATCGAGATGGCTGGGCTGGATTTCTTCTCGCTAGAATGGAAGAGGATAAACGGCATCGAGCCAAACTTGTCTTCAATTCTACCGAAGAATGGCAAAGCATCCGTTGGTACCCCCGCCGACCATGAGCTATCCTTTTTCAACTGACTTTTAACAACCGATAGACGATATATAACATGTGCATTACGATATATAACATATGTACAGCTTTAACAACCGAGGGAGGGCGGCTCGCTACGCTCAACAGAATACCACCCTCCCTTCCGACTGACCGAGTTACTTTGAGCTATCCTTGGGAGTATATACATTCTTTGAAAACCTGCTGCGAGTCTATACATTAGCAGATCAAGTTAACTTAGTCTATGTTATATATCGACAGTTGTTTCCCTATTCGCGTGGCCTAAATTCTCCCAATGAACTGCGAACTTCGCTGACTCCTGCGAACCCCTAAAACTTTGATTGGTAGAGTTAATTTCTATAAATAGATAGAGGGATAGGTTATAAATTACTTGACCGTGCCTCAAAGCATGTAAAAGTGATTAGTTAGTACATATATAATAGCAGACTTGGGAAATAACGTGGAGCATCGGTAGGTGAAGAACGGACTAACTCGAGCGGGTCGAGTCCATTATAAGTATTAACAACGTCGACATTTATGCACTCGACCGAAACTTATTATTGTTTTCTCCTTTTCCATAAATAGGCGCAGCATATACCTCCCATTGTATAGAACTAGATATACCACCTATTAGTATAGAACTCTTCTTTCTGCAGACACTAGGTGTGGTAAGTTCAATATAGTTCAAGAATGTAGTCCCCATGTATATCTACTTCCCCATTGTCTACATCAATCATAGAGAACTTGCTTTAGTGCCTTCAATAAAGATCTTCAGAAGGTTTTGTACCTAATTTTATGAGGTTGAATACAATGTAACCCACAGTGATTCTCTTTTATAGCCAATATAAGAGAAAAAGCATTTGGTAATTAAGCATCTAATCTAAGCCGTTTCACTCACTATACGCCGTTCACATAAGCTGTTCACCCACTGCAGAAGCCATTCACCGAAACAATTCACTTAAGTCGTTCCGTTCCGTGTTGGGTGAATGTGTACTTGTTGGACTTGCACACTTGTAGACGTGTACTTGGTGAAGATCTAGTATGATTAATGATCCACCATATATCCCTTGTGTGTAGCGTCTGATCATCGAATAGTGAATCAACATATGAATATACCTTCCAGCCTCTTGGGTGCGTTTCAAGGTAGAAAATAGACGCGATAAATTAAAGCACCAAGAGATATCCGGCCATCAATTCATTGGGAAACGTGAAGAAACTGAAGAGGTTTTATAAACTGAATGAAAAGGAAGAATATTCCACTCCTACTTTTTTCACCCAGAACATACAAAGATTACTTAGGGCGTGGGGTGGCGCTTGATCAATCCTAAAGATCCTCTGCCCGTCACACTTTGGGAAATGGTTTCGAAGCATCAGCTATCAAATATCATATTTTTCGAGTGAATAAAAATGTCACTAGTGGCTTGGCCTGCTCACAAATAGAATAGAGTTTCTATAAGCTGCTTGCCAGTGGCATTGGCATAGAACATACACATACGGAAATGTGCAGGTCACTCTGAGAGTGCCCTCCATACGGAAGGAGGATCCACCTACACGGCTTACTAACTCTGCTGCTTCATTGGTTCAGTTGGCAACCATTAGCTCTATAATTACGAGCTATATAGTCTTTGGTGCAGACAAAGACTATTTAAACATCAATTGAAAGATTAAAAATTCCAGCCAGTGACTGGACAACCCCTGAGCTAGGTTGATCTTCACTCATCTCCCGGCAGACTAGCTGCGCGGGTAACTCATCAATAATAGATTTCGGAGCTTCGTATTAACTTAGTGTGTTTGGGGTATAAGACTCCCGCCGTAATCTATAGGTGCAAGACTCCTTGTGAAATTGTTACTCTAGAGGAGGTACCAGATGTAAGTCTACAAGGATAACCCACTAAAGGGTCAGCCAAGATGGGAGTTCCAACCTATAGTATCAAGATAGATTCTTTCAAGGAGGTCTTAGCTGCTAGGTAGACCCAGGGCAGGGCCTTTACAACCAATAACGTAAAGGAAGTCTCAGACCGTGTCCAAGCCAGCCTATAGAGTCAAGGAAGTCTCGGACCTATCAAGGTGGCCAACCACATACACATTTCAACGAAGGCCTCGTCGGGACAAGAGTATATTCTGCGTCGGGACAAGAGTATATTTTCAACTAGAAATCACCCCTAATATATTACATATATAACGTATAGACACGCTAGCTTATCCAAGGCTTAACCAGGCTCGGGAAGGCGTAGGAAGGGGCCGGTAACTAAGGAGGGAAGGAATAAGGCAAATAACGCAGGATATATCAAGCAATTTCATTCACCAAGGCTTTCGCGAAGGATATCCCAAGCCAAGCCCCCTATAGCTAGTCTTACATGCCCCACGGATAAGGAAAGGGACGGAAAGGAAAGCCACACCTAGTAATAGACATCTTATTACATTAGATAAATATTTTTACTAAATATTGTCTATGCCTACTTCCTTGTATTTGAGAAATAAAAGTAAAGTGCTTTCTTTTATTGTCTATCTCGCCTAAGGTTTCTGTTTTGGTCGACTCTATGGTTGAAACAGTAGGTGGTGCTGCGTCTTTATGGTTCGGCTTTGGATGCCTCCGTTCAAGACTCACACTCCTTGGCGGACTGGAACTTAGTTGGAAAACTCAAAAGCTCTGGCTCGAGCTACGCTATGGCCTTTTGTGCAGCGGCATTCGCTTGCCCAGTTGCTTCTGATTTGACTTCTTCTTTTTGGCTATAGACCATATCCACACCCTTATTGAATGGGGAGGAATTCTTCTCCCACCCGCCGCCCTTCCTTGTGTCCGTAATTGATTGATCGGATGTTTGCTCCTAGGGCCAGCCCATGAAATCGCATTTGCTTCTTCCAAGCATCTTAAAGAGCTTTTATAATTAGGGACAGTGGCAATAGAATGAATATTCATACATCTTCTATCGGTTTTTTTTTCTGTCTCTCAACAAGGAAGGAAGGCATCCAGCTGAATCTGTAGGAAAGTCTGAAACAAAAGGATGCAGCTTCCGATCCACAATCTCTTAAGTAGACGCAGACCTTTCATCTATTGTCTTATCGTCTGATAGATAGGAGAATGGATGGATGCTCTCTTCTTTCCTTACTAGGCTAGGGGGAGGAATCAAAGAAGAAGTCTGTCAAGAAGGGATTCGATCCTAAGACAAGAAAGAGAAGGCTAGATCTAAGAGGTCCTAGTGGTATTCTTACCTAGGAACTAAAGCAGACGCAAAGAAGGAGATGAAGATTGTTGCGTCTTCGTCTTCCGTCTGCTAGTACGATAGGAGAAATAGAACAACTAGGATAGCAACTCAAAACTAGCTACTAGCTACTCGGATAGGACTAATAGAAGCTAGGATAGGAGCTGTCAATCAATAGAAGATAGAAGCTAGAAAGGAAGGGAATGTAGTAATAGGTAGCTAGATTACATAAGGGATAAATATAAGAGAAAGAAGGATAACTACTAGCTACAGCTACCTAGAAAGATAGAATAGATAGGATTGGATGAGAAATAAGAATAATAGGACAATCGGACTATTAAGAGAAATAATAATTGAGACACAAGATAGTCCGCTACTCAGATAAGAGAAAGATAACTACTAGAATAGGAAGGGCTAGCTACTATAAAGGCAGGAAAGAGATGGCTACATCTAATAGGTTATAAGGCATTCCATAGTATTCGACCACCCTTAGGAACTTCAATTAAAGAAAGAAAGAAACCTTAGAAAGCTAGGAGGCAAGTAAAGGAAGTCAAGCTCGGAAGCATTAGACGCAAGGATGGATCACTCATAAAACTAAACTAAATTGCAATCTCATTCCTTGCTTCTCTTTGCGGTGTAGGAAGAACGAAGACCTTATATTATAGAACCTCTATCTCAGAACATAGGAGAGGGAGCCTTTCTAGACCAGAGAAAGCCCTTTCAATTAACCCCTTGCTCTCTCCTTCCGCCTTGGAGATTGATGAGAATGCCACCACCTTGCAACTAAGAGATGGGTAAAGCCATTCTGTGAAGAGAGAGGGCAACTCAACCTGGATACTTTTGCCTATCCGAATCGAATTTCCTTGGTAGCAAATGGCTTTTCAAACCAAGCTACTTGAAAGAGTATCACGCCCCTCAAGGCCAGATTAGTGGCAAAACACCCAACTTCATGGTATTAACTACGATAAGGCATTCAGTCCCGTAGGCAAACCTGTGACAATTGGAACCGTTCTCTCCGTCCTCTCGTGTCTCACCGGATCCTCTCGGAGAGAGGGGAGGAAAAGAATAACAAGTCTAGTTTATCATGCATCAATATTTGAGGGGATGTTCTCCCCTCAGTCCCATTCGTTCTCCCTCCGACATCTCATTCGAGATGGGATGGCTTATCAGTGAATCTATCAATCCCTCCCCCAACAACTAATGGCATTAGCGCTAAAGACTCATGCTGCTTTGTTGTGCTTGCTTGCTAGCTAGAACGCGCAGAGCACACAGCGCAAACAAAAGGGCATTAGCACGAAACAAAGACATAGAGGGGCTAGCGCGCAGAGCAATAGTAAGCTACTTCACTCGAGAAGAATAAAGACGCTCTCGCTCGACTCAGATAATGATGAAGCTCGAGCTCATCTCTTTCCAAGCTAGCTCCGATGCTACTGCTCAGCTCTGAGACTTCAAGAACAGTACTTGATTTATTCACTGGCCTTCCTCTTGCTGGTTGGATGCTTTCTCCGGTGCCAGCTCTGAAACCGGAGGTATCTGTACTGGCTTGCTCGCCTTCCTTCCAAGGACCCTTCTGTCCAATAATTAGTAAACATTACTTACTGCTTGCCGTATTGCCTAACGGTGTACTCTATTCCGCCTACAGACAAGGCCTATACTTACCTTCCTTCATACCAAGACCTGGGTGATGAATCAAATATTCAATCAAACCGGATCACCTGAAGGGCTACCTTTCTGCCTATAATGGTTCATTTTCTTATCTTAGTTAGATAAGGTGAAGTCCTTATTGAATCAAATATGTAAGATAATATATGATCAGTGGTCTTCTTTTCGTTCTTCGAGGCTCTTCTTGTAAAGAAAGGCATCGATACATACACCCCACAGCCAAAAAGGCCTACGAACGAGGAGGTCGGTAACCGGTCCGGTGTGAGCGAAGATCCTTGACGACCTGGAAGAGCAAAAGAAGACGACAATGGAATTAGTTGATTGGCCAGCGACTCGATTTAGCTTCATAATGGCGCGGTATGCTCTTCTTTCTGTCCTATCTTATTCCAAGGCTGGAGAGTAGCCGCCTAACTGTCCACTCGCCCTCAACCCTCGACCGCTTCGTAGCGTCTTTTTAGGCTGCGTTCGACTCCTTCAAAAAAGACAAAAGACAACCAGAGTCTTTGCTCCCTGGATAAGTCTCATTCGATGTCGCAACCGATGCTTAAAACGTATGATTCTATCTTCTCAGTCTTCGAGCGATCATTCTCTGCTTCAAATAGGAGGGGACTTCCTCTACCTAAAGGTGATGATCCTTACTTAACATAACGTGGCAAGCCAAAAACTGACTTGTGGTCCATCCATCAGAGTAATCGATTTGACCGATAGATGATGCTTAGTTAATATTGGTTAATGATGCCCCTTTCCTTCTTTCTTGGGAGTATATACATTCTTTTAAAACCTACTGCGAGTCTATACATTCTTTGAAAACCTACTGCGAGTCTATACATTAGCAGATCAAGTTAACTTAGTCTATGTTACATCCTTTCTTTGTTACATCCTTATCAAAAGGGAGTTACATAGGGTTTTTGTCTGAGTTACATCCTTCCCAAAACAAACAGACTCAAGAGTTACATCCTTTCTTTTACCTAAGTTACCTCCTTCCTTCTCCCAACAAAATAAGATAAAGAGGGGCTTCCGAGTGACTAAGAAGTCTTCATACTTTAAGGTTAGTCTATGTTAAGTAAGGTAAGGTAAGGAAGTCTTCATATCATTCTTAGGGATGATATGATATGCGCATCGAGATGTCCTTGCCTACTAAGAATTTGTAATCTATGCCAATCCTAATCTCTGGGATATAAAATGAAGATTCTGGTTAAGAAACTATACTCTCAAATATTCCTTCTGAACTAACTAAAGAGAGCTCTTTGAGGTGAGATGGATGGATCGCCTCATTAGCACCCTACCACATAAGGGTAAGTGGCCCAGGAGGAACCATTGCTCGCTGGTCAATACCGTGTATCCCTAGTTACATTGTAACTAGTTTATAATGGGGGGAATAAACAAGGTAGATTAAGGTATATTACAAATAGATGAGATTGCCATATAGACTGAACTGGGGGTGGGGGGCTACTAAGGAACCGCCGGGATCAAATTTAGCCCATTAGAGTAGCACCCCTTCAGCAGGCTTCTTATTTACCTTTTGCTCCTTTGTTTGGTAAGGAAGCCAATCTATAACTATTTGAAAGAAAAGCTCCTCTGCTAATAGAATCCCTTTACTATACCAAATATTATATATCTAATGTAATAAGATGTCTATTTAGACTTGTGCTATTTCTGTGGCCGGCCCTCTGTGCCTGCTTCTACTTCTGCTTTCACTTAAATAGGGCCCAGGATTGGAATTGGAGCTACTTTCTAGAATAGCCTTTGATGCTTGCTTTGCTTCCATCGATGCCTATGCCCATGCCTTTACTCCTGCTGAAACGACTGCTATTGGTGCTTTTGCTCAGCTAACATCTAACTTTGGATCCGTATCCGATGCTGGCTCTATAAATGGTTCTGCAACAAGCTATAAATATTGAAAAAGATTAACCATTTCATATTATTATACCACTGCTCTTTTTAGCCCTTTCAATTAAGACTAGAAGTGTACACTTCATTACATAAGTCATAGCAAGGCCCTTCCATTCGGAAAGCCATGGATGTTTTACTTATTTCCTTGTCCTGTAAAGTCATTCCAAACGTCAGGAAAGCTTTCTGGGGCACTCACTCTAGTGGGGGGCCTTAATAAGAAGTTATTTAAATATATTCTGAATTGACGTCGGCCAAGCCAAGGAAATAAGTCAAGTAAACTAAGCCCACTGTATCAAATTTGAGGGGCGGAGCCGCTCACCCCGTTGGTCGAGCATCCAAAGATACTATCCCTTATATTATATAAGGCATCTTGACGCATGCATTTATCGCTTTCTCTCCTCCTCTAATAATAGGCAAGAGCGGCTTCAGATTCCTTCTATTTGAATGCAAGCGGGATTAGTCTAGCAGGCAGAGATAGATTGGTTCTCATCTGAATCTCTCCATCCGTATCTTCCACTACCTTGGGGGAATAACTTGCTTCCAGGGGGAACACATTAAACAAATACATTTATTAGTTCCTTGAACGGGAGAACTAGCTAGCGGCATATTAACCATCTCCAGCTGGTGGCATAGAAGAGGTTCTTCCCCTTATTAGAATATATGGGTAATCCAAAGCTTAAATAAGAATATATAGGCGGTATATATATATAGCTCTACCTAAACCTTTCATATGCAAGTAAGCATGCGTGAACAAACGGTAGGAATAGACCCAATATATATTGAAAGTGGGTGGGTTTCAACATATATTAGCAGGAGCAATAGTTATTACATAGACTAATGGTGGTGCGAGCAACTCAACTAGAATGGTGCAACTATAGTGGTAGGCTAGCTGCGGTATGCAATAAAGAGGTTTGCACTAAATGAATCGCTCTACAATAGTAGGTAGGAGAGTATCATCTTGTGTATTAGCCAAAGTTGCAATAGTAAAATTGAACCCTCATGCTCGGGAACCGAGAAATTAACTTATTTCCCCTACTATTAGAATAAGGCGATTGGATAAAGGTACCATTAATAGAGCCTGCCTAACTTATTCTCTAGAAAGGGATCATCCTACCCATACCTAGTTAGTTTGTCCCTCGATCGCTTATTAGATAAAAAAGGGTTATCCATTGACAACAGCTAGCTATTGACCGCATTGAATAACCAGACAAGAAAATGGAGGATGGAAGGGCCCATCCATTGACACAAGAGAATGACACCTGGACCCGTATATTATGAAAAGGTGAAGAGGTTCATAGTGGGAGGAAATCTGTTAGTGTGGTCTAGTCTAGGTTCCCTTTTCTATGGAGTAGTCAGCCGGGTAGTAGCCCACTTAAATAGTAATAGAGGTGGCCTGCTGTGTATAACCTCTGTCACACCAGTGTTCCGTCTCCTTACGAACGGGGTAGAGGTTCCTACTGTGCGAGTTGCGGTAAGTAATATGCACGTGTGGTAGGACTCGGTCCTAAAAAGGATCCTTATAAAGGCAAGGTGTTGGGTTTCCCGCTCCTAAAAGTGAATATATCAATGCTTTCATTCTCCTATAGTAGGCTTATGCCGCAAGGCTTACTAATAAGTAGTGACCCTGCAATACCTCAAATATCATTATCTACCCCACCCAAAAAGCGAGGTTTGACGAGCGATTCATTTAGCCTTGTTTGCAGTCTACTTTAATAGCATGTGACAAAGATTCACCATTTATTTCTGACTCACTTTAGAAAATATCATGAAAACAGCCGGCCGCCTTTCATCATTTTCGTATCTCCCAGGTCGGCCTTAGCAAGACAGATCACCCCGCAAGATATATTTATGGATCCTCGGCGTTAGCATCTTGACCTATCTAGGGTTCTTCGCCCATTAGGATTTATTTCCAATAGGCCACTAGAGTATATTCTGCCTTGGCACCTATCTAAAATTCTTTATTTATTTTATTTTATTTTATTTTCTAAGGATCCCGCTGGAGCGCCTAACTAGAGAATCAGCCGACCCGGTGCTTTATTCAATAGATGAAAGAACAAGCTGGAACATCGCAGCTATACCATTTGGACCCATGTAGGAAAGCACAGTTCCTTTAATAGAAAGATCCTTCACGGGTTGGTTCAAAGGGATATACTCTCGTGATTCCTAGGCTAGTTAGCTGAAAATTCAATAGATGAAAGAACAAGCTGGAACATCGCAGCTATACCATTTGGACCCATGTAGGAAAGCACAGTTCCTTTAATAGAAAGATCCTTCACGGGTTGGTTCAAAGGGATATACTCTCGTGATTCCTAGGCTAGTTAGCTGAAAATTCAATAGATGAAAGAACAAGCTGGAACATCGCAGCTATACCATTTGGACCCATGTAGGAAAGCACAGTTCCTTTAATAGAAAGATCCTTCACGGGTTGGTTCAAAGGGATATACTCTCGTGATTCCTAGGCTAGTTAGCTGAAAATTCAATAGATGAAAGAACAAGCTGGAACATCGCAGCTATACCATTTGGACCCATGTAGGAAAGCACAGTTCCTTTAATAGAAAGATCCTTCACGGGTTGGTTCAAAGGGATATACTCTCGTGATTCCTAGGCTAGTTAGCTGAAAAGCCGCACAACCACTTCGACTACCTATATCTGCCTTTTGCCGTTGTAGGTCTCAAGCAAATGACGGAGAGTTAGCGAATTATTCAGAGAAAGAATATGGAGAGGAAAGGAAGGTAAGCGGCTGCTATTATATACGTAATTACGCTACAGAAGACTTGATAACATAAGAGATCACATTTATTAATTTATCAATTCATGTAAACCCCATGTTTTCAACTTAAAGTGCTTCTTCCCTAGATAAGGGGCACCCAAAGTGGATCAATTTGCTTAAACCCCTCTCTTTCAACTGTGGAGTAACTATCCAGCGTCCCGCCCGCTGAGGACCTATCTATATAAATCTATTACTATTCTGGGGCTGGCTGGAGAGGATAGTTGCTTTAGGTATACCTTGACTGAAGCTCTATTATAGAATATATACCATACCTATTGATTGGGAGAGAGGAGAGGGCACTCATTCATTTGAATTGCTCACCTTTATTATATTATATAGTAATTTCAATTTCGCCTACCCATTGATTGATTCCACCCAAGAAGCCCATTCCTTTCTCCAGACCAGTGCTTGCTTTTGGAGTGACTGCCTATAGGCATCGGCGGAACAAGTGGCGAAGTGGAACGACGGGTTAAGCCCAAACTATTTAGGAGTCCCGCCCTTTCCAGGATCCGATTCTATTAATGGCCGAATTCAAGCATTTCCCATTGGTGTTTTTTATGCTTGTTGGGCTCCTTCGAAGGCTTACTACTTTGTTTTGGTTGGTTTGATAAATAGCATTTAAGATAGTGACCCGCTTCGCATCAATAAATGTCTTCGAAGCTTTTTTTTGGATTGGTAAGCTTATCCTTCTACCTTCTATGTCTTTTCCAGCATAAATCCACTATCAAAGACCAACTACTCACTCCGACCAAAACCAAAGACCAACTACTTATTGTATGCCAATTGATTAAGAAAACCAATACTGATTGAGATTTTCTTTTTAGACCAGTAATGGGGTATTATAAATAAATAAATAAATAAATATATATATATATATAATGCGGGCATCCCCAACTGATATTGCATGCTGACCTTTCTATCTATTGTTTTACACAATGCAACCTTACGATGGCTGACGTGTTCAAAAGACCTTTTATGGGTTCTTTCCTCACTCGTTACCAGTCCCAATGGACGGACAAAGTAGTGATTTGATGCACGCTAATAAGAAGAAATATCTGAGGTGCATAGTATAGGAGCACCACTCATATAATACTCTCTAATATTATAATTCCTCTAGACTTCGAGTCCTATTGAAATGTCTATGGAGGAGCCCTACTTATACAACGAGTCAGGAATTTGAACCCAACCTTGTTACTTTAACCCTAGGCCATTGAATGGATGGAGTGGAGGGCTGCCCAACCCATTCTAAAGCCAGGAATAAATAGCTATAGGGGATGGCACTATGATAAGAAAAACCCTTACCTTGTTCACAACCCACCTTTAAATGGCTATTCTATAAATGGGAAGCTATATGTTAATATATGTTTAGTAAGAATTAAACATATATTAACACTCCTGAATAATCATCCTAACTGTTCTTTCCATACTAACTGCTATGATAACTACTCCCTCCAGGTGCCTCGCCCTGTTCTGTTTTGCCCCGTCCTGGGGTCACCACCATGGGGTTATCATAATCTATCCCGTATCGTGTGATGGGTTCAATAACTCCATCTCGTTCGTTGGCAACAACTTGGGGAACTAAATTAATATCGTCTAGTGGGAACATGGCTAAATTAATATGCTCATATGAAACCAACTGGGCTCAAAATATTATGGTGTTAACATGGTAACATAATTAATACAGTGGATCAACAGGGTTTCTAGAGGAGAATCATTTGATTAGCGCCTAGCCTATGAATTTTATGCTAACCGAGCGAGCCCTCCCGCCGTCCCAAGCACATCCACCATTGACAGACTCACTACCCACCTTGGCAATCTGACTCGCCATGAGAAAACTATAGCTTTCGGCCTGGTTGTTTGACATGGTTCCAAGACCCCATCTAAAACTGAATTCAAACATTCTATCAGGAGAGATGATCAAACCCCTGACACATGAGGTCCCAAGATTTCCCTTGGATGCTCCATCGAAAAAAATCACTGCTAAAGAAGAACTCATCCATAATATTTTTAATTTGGCAATAGTTCCACGAAAACGCTAAGGGGAAGGAGTGACAGGTTTGGAACAAACCGATTTTCTCAGCCCAAAAGAACTAATACCCAGCCACGTTGAAAATGCATAAGGCAGAGGAGTAGAAGCCAACAAACAACCAGTTGATTAAGCGATTAGCACTTTGATTTTAAAAGGAACTTGCTGTGAATTCAGAGGCATGTGGTTGAAAATACAATTATTTCTGGAAATCCACAGCTTCCACCATACGAACTTGGGAATCGAATGCCATATCAAATACTAGACAACATATGAACCAGTTTTCTCATGACATCAATCCAGGAGAGGTATAAATCAGTTATAGAGGATTGAGTAGGAATAGAAAAGCATGTGACGTGGAGCACCAATTACCACACAATTTTTAAAATGCACAGCCAATAAACATGTGGTCTACCGATTCAAATTCAGAGTTGCAAAAGCAACATCTAAACGAGCCATAAAATCCACGTTTGAGCAGATTATCACCAGTGAGCAATTTGTTATGCAGTAGCCACCATGAAAAAAAAATTACCTTGGGAAGGCAATGCGAAGACTAGACTGATTTCCAAATTTGTGGGGAGAGGAAATAAGAGTGAGAAGCTTGAAGATCAAAGTAACCATTAGCAGCTGAGTACGATCCAAAGCTTCCCCAACCCAACTGTCTTTAAAGGAGCTATGGACTGGAGCAAGACCAACAAGAGAGGTGAGCAACAAATTTTTTTGGGAGCCAAGATAGACAAGAAGGTCAGGGAAAGACCAACCCTCCCAATTTCCAATGTTCTCCCAAGAGCAGATATCAGCCAAATGGAGTAGACCTTTGTTAAGTGACCAGTCCATTATCTCTGCGAGCGAAATGACAGAGGAAAGAGCAGTGTTTCCTGAGATTTTATCCTCCCAGAGAAGGATCTTCTTCCCATTGCCATGGATTTTATAGAGTTGTCCATTAAACTTGTCAATACCTTTTCTACAAGAATTCAATATAGTTGTTCCTGCGGGTGTATTAGATGAAGTTATGTTTCTCAAAGAGCCTCCCTTGAGATATTTCATCCTGAAGATCTTACTGATAGGATGATTTTTGTCTGCATAGAGCTGCCAAATAAGTTTACCACCCATTGCCAGGTTAGCCAGACCAGGGTCACGAATCTGTAAACCACCTTCAAAAATAGGTTTTTTAAGGATTTCCCAGCTTGCTAAGTGCATTTTATTCTAATTTCCATTGTCGCCATTTCAGAGAAAGTCTTGCAATAGTTTAGAAATCTAAGTCGAGATAGACTTGGGGGCGAGCAACAAAGAGGATTGAAAGATAGGAAGAGATGAGAGAACTAACTTAATCAAAGTCAATTTCCCCACCTTAGTTAGCCATTGACCACCCCAAGAAACAGTTTTAGCTTTCATCTTAGCCAACACTTGAAGCGAGAGAGAAGGGGGAGTTGGGCCAATAGTTAAAGGTAGCCCCAAATACTTTATCTTCTCCCACTTGCTGTAGCCAGGGAATCCCAAGAAATTTGCTATTCGAATAATAGAAGGAAGATCTACATTCCAGCCATAAACTGCACTTTTATTATTGTTGATCAAGGCACCTGAAATGAGGCAGAACTTTTGAAGAATGACTTTAAAGGACCTGGCAATAATCAATGAGGCCCCACCAAGAAGAAGAGAACCATCCGCGAAGAGAGTGTGGTTTATAGGGTCCACCCCCCTAGCAATCTTGATTCCCAGGATGAATCCAACTTCCTTTTCAGCGGAAATTTTTCTGCTAAGAGTTTTTGCCATCAAGACGTAAAGAAAATGCGACATCGGGCATCCTTGGCGAAGGCCTCTAGTGGCTTGGAAAATTTTTGTTGGTCTGCCATTAACAAAAGGTGCAATCCAAGGTCTGTATGTACAAGATTTGATCAAGTTCACAAACTCAGAGCAAAACTGAAGGAAAGAAGGACATCATAGAGGAAGGGGAGTTTTACACGATCAAATGCATTTTTCATGTCCAACTTGATGAGCATTCCTTTCTCTTTCCGTTGGAAGCTTGAGTGGAGAGATTCTTGGACTTAGATAACATTATCAACTAAATGCATGCCTTTTACAAAGCCCCCCTGAAGAGGAGAGATCAACATACCTAACAAAATCTTAAGCATGTTGGCAAGTAGTTTAGATATTATCTTGTAAGAGGCATTACACAATGAAATAGGACAGAACCTGTCGAAAGAAGAAGGATTTGCTTCCTTAGGAATCAGAGCAAGGAATGTAGAGTTTGTACACCCTCCCACTTTAGCTTTTTTTGGAAGGCTGACACCATACGGATCAGATTTGATTTAATTACGTTCCAACAGACTCTGTAGAAGTGGAAAGAAAAGCCATAAGGCCCAGGAGCTTTATTTGGTTCCATTGCCCAGATGACATCCAAAATTTCCTATTTAGTGAAGGGTTTCATTAAGACTTGATTTTCTTCAGTGCTGACTAGAGAAGGTACATTGTCCAAAATTTCAGAAGTCACTTCACCATCAGTGAGGCCATCATCTTGAAACAAGAGCTGAAAGTGTCTACTTGCAGCCTATTTTAGTAGATCTTGACCTTTAATGATAACCCCCTCGCCAAGAGAGATTTCCGAGATGTGATTTCGAGACAGTCTAGCCCTGCATTGGCGGTGGAAGAAGGCAAAGTTTTTGTCACCTGCCTACAACCAAAGGCTACGAGACTTCAGCCTAAGGAATTCCTCTCCTTGACGAAAAGATTGAGTGGTTTTAAGTTGGGAAGGCTTTTCCAACACTAACCGAGAATTTGTAATTTCACTGTCTTCCATTCCAAGTTGAATCGCTAACAACTCAAGTACTCTCGCTTTCCTGGTGGTAGTAGGAGTATTCAATGGGGTTTTAACCCAAGTTTTCAAAGCAAATTTAGTTCTTTTTAGCTTTTGTTCCTAGATGTAACTAGGGGGTCCATCGACATATTGGGACCATGCTTGAGACACAGTAGCAAAAAAACCATCTCTCTCATCCCAGAGTGGACTAAAATGAAACGGTATTGGGCCAATATTTTCTTCTTTTTCAAAAAGAAGAGAGATAGGGTGATGATCGGATGAGAGTTTGGGTAATATTTTTGAAGAAATAATGGAATTCCCATCCAACAGAGAACTGTGAACAAGGAACCTGTCAAGACGGGCAACAATGTTTGTTGAGCCCACTTGATTGTTAGTACATGTGAAACACCCAGACTTGGGTTTTATATCATTCAAATCATAGGCAAGTATCAGCTCCTCCACCGTGTTTTGAAATTGATCCTTGCCACGAAGCCCACCATTTTTCTCACTTGGGGCCAAGGATATATTAAGATCTCTAGCTACTACTGTATTAGCAGGAGAATTAAACTCTAAAAACTCACACAATGATTTCCAACATTCTTTTTTTTCAATGTAGTTGACTGGAACATAAAGGTTAAAGAGGGACAAATAGAAATTACTAGAGGTATGGTAAAGGTCTGTAAATAACCAATGCTGAGTGGAAAACCATTTTTTAACTGAAAATTTTCATCACACCAAAGAGTAGTTAATCCCCTAGAGGTACCTCTCGAACTAATAGATCTGCTAGAATTCAATTTCCATGTTGTTTTACTGAGGAGAAGGAGAACTTCCTCCTCAATATTAATCTCTTGGAGTAATAGAATTTCATAAGGGACCATCCACAACAAATCTTTAATTGCTTTAGCTTTGATTGGATTCCCCAATCCCCTGCAATTCTAGGAGATAATCTGCATTACTTACCGAGGTGGGAGGGAGTGATAACTCCCTTTGGGGGCCTAGTACTCTTCCTTCTTCCTAATGACATTTCAATGGTGGACTGGATGCCTTGCATCTTAAGCCTCTCAGCCTCTTCTTCTCGGTCCTCCTTATGAGACTTCCTACCATCCTTTTTAGCAATTTCCTCGATTGAGTCATCTTCAGAAGAGCTTGAGCTTTCAACCTACTTCTTCCTAGTTATATAGGCATAAGAAGGAAAAGCATTGACTCCAATTGGAGAGTGTTGCAAAGGTTCACCTTCCCTAGGAATTTCCAAGTTAGATAGTCCAAATTGTTCCAATATTCCAGAGTTCAATTAAGGAACCTCGACGAGACCTTCCAATTGAGGCAATTCACCCTCTTTGAGGGAAGTAGCTTCAGGAGTACTGAGAGTAGCAAAATGATTGCAAGAATCCTTTTCTACAGTAGGAGCATTAGGGAGATTCTTTCCAATAGCAATAAAACTATAATGTCCCCTTTTTGAAATTTTATTAAATGTCCAATTTTTCACCTTTTTCCCAATTTTGACCTTAACTAGTTTTGATGTCTAGACCTCCAAATTGGCCCAAATGCTCCCAAAATTTCTATGAGGGTACATGACTGATATTATAACTTAAATATGATGTTTAGGGATGTTTTGTGACCCCACAATTACTTTTTCAAACTTGTTTAATGTTCTGTTCAAAGTAGGAGTCTTTACTAGCAAATTGGGGCTCCAATTCCCCCTGGGTAATTGCTGGAAATGGCTTCTCAAATGATCCCAAAGCCACTCTAATTGATGAAAAGAGGTAGGGGATGAGTGGGTGACATTTTTAATATCTCATATGCATCATGGTTCAGTTTATATAGGTTGTTATGACTCTCTCCCAAATAGCTCCCAAATCACAATTTCGACCCTTGGGGAAAAGGCACCAAATCTTCTCCCAATGCAATTAAAATGAGTAAAATGGCTTTCGATGCTTAAGTACTGAACATGAAACTTGTAATACACATTAATCATAAATTTATCAAATAGACATTCTCCCATTCGAAATAATCAGCATTATCATAGCATACATCAATGTAGTGGGGAAATGGTCATTGTTTGCTCATTAATAATCAATTTTCCATACAACCATTTGATATTTCGACCTGGGAATTTTTGAAAATGAATAACATATCATATTGAGCTTATTACAATCATTAATGTACAATGCAAATCTTCTCCCAATTCAAAATCATTATCATTACAATGGTGCACAACAAGATAGTGGGGAAATGGCACTATTTCTTCATTATTTCACATTTTTACATGAAATATTTTGGCATTTCGACCTAAGAGTCTTCTGAAATTGAAATACAGAGCATTTACATCAGAAAATAAAATAATGGAGCATTAGAAACTTCCCCAAAGAGATCAATATCTCACCCAAAGCGCAATCCCTCCATGAGCAAGAATATGCCATAAAACTGGAAATGGTTGAGAGAAAGTGCTGCAATAGAAGAATCCACAAGATTCCCTGTTGATTAAACCTGCAAATAAAACTCCATTAAATCTCCATGAAAGACATGAGTGGCCTCTCCAAACACCAACTTGGATGGGAATCTTTCACCCTTGAAATTGGCTAAGGCAAGAAAACTAGTCATCCACTAGCTCTCACAATTCACAAATGACAATTTCTCAAATGATCAAAAGCCATTCTCTTCGTTTCTTCTTGTATTTTATAAAAATCCTTAGCCTTCTAAGGTTCCCAATCCATCCAAAACCTCAAGACAATTCAAATTTGGGTGTGGGCTTAAGATATTCCATGTGTCCTCCCTTTCCTAGCTTTCCATCTTTCCCCGATTTGAGTAGGAACCCATTGGGCTTCTCCAACTCACATGAGAGCTCTCTTGGATGCTCTATTTTGACCTAACATGTCAGATGTCAGCCTTCAGATCTAATTTGTGTCAGAGGTGTCATAGCATCTTCATCATTGTTGTCATAGAGCTAGGGAATCTAGTCCAAGTGTCTCACTAGCTCCAAAATGACTCTTCATTTCCCATGTAAGTTACATTTACTCCCAAATTCAAACTATGATGAATATGGCCAAATGTATTAACCTTATAACTCATCCAAGAACCTTTAGGCTTCCCATAGATTCGAAATTGCAAGAGGAGGTTTCCATTTAGTACCAAATTTCTAGCTTGTGTGGGTACCACATTCTCCATGTGTCTTCATGATCAATTGCCACTTTGACTTCCCCTTGTATTTATTTATTTAGCTCCTTTATTAAATATTTATTCCATTCCAATGTTCCAACATCATTTATTGTCCCCCTTATTCCATATCCCAAAGCTTCCACCCCCAACCTAGGAAACTAGTAATTTTCCTCCTTGGCAATTATTTGACGCTTAACATCAATTTGAAAAAACTCCCATGAATATGGAAAATGTGATTAGGCCATTGTGACCCAATGCAAAATTTGGGACATGACAAAAACCTTTCATAGTTTTTCCATCTTTACCTTTAGTTATGGGTTCCTGATTGGAAGCTCCTACTTTCTGAACTTGGGTCGATTGGTCATCCTTTTCTTTTTCAAGATCTTCTTTTGATTTCTTCTTACAATTTCTTGCGAAATGGCCATAATCATGACAAAATCGACACCTAAAAGGAATTTTCTCATAGTCCAATCAGATACTGTGAGCTTGATCGCCTCTGGAAGACCAATCTCCAAGTCTACTTCAACGCAGATTCTTGCACATGAAAATTGATCATTCCTTTCTACCCTATCAATATATTTACCAAGCTTGTTCCCAATGGCTTCCAAATATTTTGGATTCTAGCAGTGTAAAGGTAAGTGAGTGAGCCTTACCCAGATAGAAACTGCGAACGGGACATCTTAGGTAGGGTCAAAATCAGGAGTCCACTTGTTAAGATGAAGACCCTAAGGGCCTATGAAGTAAGGACCATTATGAAATATGAGATCCCAGTCTTCTACTAAATCAAACAAAAAGACAAAGAAGCCTCTGCCAATGAATAGGTTTCAGATGCCTTCAGTTACTAAGGGCCTCCAATTTCTCTGAACCCAACCATCAATAGCCTTAGGATAAGGCCAGAGACCTGTGAATTGCCCAATGAGACAACGCTCAGCAAGATTCAAAGCAGTTCAATGAATCCTTTTAGCTAGCAGCTCAACAAAAGGTATATCAAACTTCTTCACAAATCTTTGAGAATTTGAACCCACTTTCCTCTTGCTGCAAGATGCAACCAGTCTTTTGAATGCATCCAATTCAGGAGGGAGAGGAGGAGGAGGATCCCCTCTGGCATCCATGAGAAAAAGCCACAGAGAGGACCAAAAGAGAGGTCTACACCACAAACAAATTTGCTGAAAAGAGCGATGGGAGAAACCTAGCAGAGCACTCCAGATTCTTGGAAGAAAATCAAGAGATCTGCAAGGAAAATGAGACCCCCAACCACCTTCGAATAGGAAGGCAACTAGAAGCAAGATTCAAGAGCTACACCGAGTCCAACAGAGAAACAAGCAAAAAAGACTTGCAAGAGGCCCTTGCATTCAACAGATCGAGAGGACCCTGAATACTGATTCAACACCGAGTACCTGCGAGCAAAACACAAACATACCTCTACTGGGAAAACCAGGTAAGAAGGGAGACGAGATCACAAACAGAATCTCCACCGAAGTCTGCAACCTGCTCCAAAAACGCAAGATTACCATTACAGCTCCAAGGTTCAAACAATTCAAAGCTCCAGATTGCAACCAAACACTGGATCGTGCCTCATAACCATACCAAAGCCCAAGCTGAGCGGGCTAAAGCCAATACCGACCTGCAAAAAAAAATTAAATTCTTTCTTGGAGAGAAAAAATATTAGTCTAAAAATATCCAAAACATTATATTCAAAACCTATTTTTAAGGGATATATCCATTGGAATTTACTTTAAAACACAACTTGAATCACTTCATTTAGATGTTGGGTCAAAAAGTTATTCACGAATTAGTAACTACATATCTTAAAACTAACACAACAAAACTCTCCCTCCTAGAATGTTCATTATCAGTTTTAAAAATATCAAATCAAATCATTTGAAAAAAATATTTCTAGTGGGTATATCTACACGAGTCTGTTTTAATTTCCCACTGGAACAATATCATTTGGATGTCAGATAAAAAGGTTGTGCTAAAAAGAGTTGATGTTGGTATAAAATGGAAATCAAAATAGTTATTCCCTACAGACCGTTCCTTCTCATATTTGACATACCTTTTCTTGATGTTTTTAAAACCTGTTTCTATTGGAGATAGATAAATAAATCTACTCCAAGTGGAATCACATCAATCCGACCTTGAATGAAAATTCTGGGCTAGAAATGGTGACTATAGGTCTAGGCAGAAATTCACAAACAACTATGTTACCTCTTTTGATTAGAGAAGGCTACATAAAAATAGTAGTACATGGATTGTAACTTTTCAAACCCGCATAACCTCATATAGGTTGCACCACACTATCTAATTGCTCTTCTTATTTATTTTAAAATATTCACTGTGATATTCCTTTACAATGAAAATTTTGAAACTTTTATTTTCAAGTTTGAAAAAGTTAAATAAGGTGCCTTAGTATAACTAATAACAATATCTGATTTAATTCCAACAAATTGGCATATCTAAGGTAACATTTTGTTAAGATATTTAAAGACTTAAGAGTTAGTTACGGTTAACTTGGTCTAATGTGTCTTTAGGCAAAGCGTGTTTCTTTAGAATGCATTAGTATGTAATTGTACTATGCAATCCGACAATTACAATTTATTCTGGACATAGAGTGATTCGATGATTCATCCTTGCCTTGATCTTATTAGCTATTGATCCATGGTTTATCACCTAATTGGTCCATGATCTTTATTTAAATAGCATGGAAAGTCATTTGTTGAATGATCGACTATGAGAAACTCGTGTAAATAAAATTTCCTTTCGCATTAATATATTGCCTCAAGTAGCTATTCGGCTGGGGTCATGGATCGTTTCGCTCTTTGAGGGATTTAACCACATAAAACATTAGTGTGCTGATATGTGATTTGTTTGTGTGAGTGGTTTCTTAAAGTGTTCAACCTTGTGGAAATATCTATTTTTATTTGAACATGGTATTAGAGCGCTTACGAAGACCTGCTTCAATTGTTGATCGAGATCTTTAACCAGTGTAACTGTGTGCATCAAAATATTTATGGATTTTATTTTTGTTTATTTCTAGGATGAGAGAGGTGTTTTGTTGAGTTTCAAGTGGTACTTTTAGTTGGAAACACTTTTCTTTTAAAAAATCTGGATATGTTTTCGCAAGATATAACCATTTTACTAGATCCATATGTATATTTTTTACATTTATGTATTTCACATTTAAACGTTAAGACTAACAACATTAGACCCAGAGCAAAACAGAGGGTTCCCAGTCCAAAACTACAAGCAAATCTTGTCATCAACCGCTTATGCCAATTGTAACTTGGACTTTCGAACAGAGAAAACCTTATCATTGAAACTAGACGACTAACTGACGCACCAAAACCAACCCACAAGACAAAAAATAATTAAAACACGACCAATTAAGGAACCTGAAAGACCATCTGATTAGCATTTGGACTAATGCCACCATGACCTCCCGTGCGATGTTGGCGAGGTGTCTGCTCCACTCCAACTGAAGGAATGGCCATCCCCAACTGGGTAGAAACAAAATGCCCAACTCTTTCCCAACCATGTCAATCTTCATATGAAGCATGAGGGTGTCTACATAGAGCTCATTCTATAATGCCACTAGAACCTCGTACGCTTTCTCCTTTTTCGAAAAAACCCGAGCCATCATCCCCTTAATCACCCAGTACAGGGCTATAATCCACTCATACAACCCATGCCTCCCTCATAAGGCTCCGGGGTCCTGAACCCAACTCTCCATCATCAACTCCTCTGAGGACATAGCAGTCTCTTCCACCTCACGCCAAATGCCTTCCTCCAGCAACTCCAAGTCTGCTTGAATAGAATGAGGGATGAAGGTCTGGTATTGTCATGCAACCTAGGCAGCCCGAAGTTGTTCTTGAATCACCCTCGTTCTTCCCTTCTTCCCTAACTCTCCAGTCTCTCCCTTTGACTCCATGATATAGCAATCATCCCTTGCACGATGACCAAATCCCTTCTAGAGTGGCCCCAACTCGTTCTGCCACCTTCCATGTTGCCAATTAACACAATCCCCCGACCAAAATAAACCATACAAATGGAGCTCGATAATATCAATATTTTCCAACACAGTCCTTCCAATTTTAAATGAGGGCCATACCTCTTTTGTTTCCTATCACCATCATCCTACCCCACTGCTTCTATAATGGCTACATTCAATTTTCGTCTAAAGTTGGTACAACTTGCTCGATCGCTCGCTTGGATCTGTTCTGCCCCCGTACTCTCTCCCCATGCAAAGGTTGTACACATTACCTTTCCCCCACTATCTCCTCGATGCGCACCTACCAAAATGATTACCATTCATCCCCACGCATCAGGCTGGGTCCTCCACCTGGCTCCCACCCAACGTCATGCCACTCACCTAGCTCACTCACACCTAGGGAAAATTAAGTAAGATCATGGTGTGGAGAGAAACCATGGAACCAACCCTTAATTGAATGATTTTGTGTGTCTCCTCCCAAGTAGCTCAACCCTAAGGGGAATTGAACCTGGATCACTTTGCAGATGGAACCCACACCTTAACCGAATGAGCTAGCGATAAATGACCTTTTTATTCTCGATTTGTTACTTATTCGGTCTATGTATGCTCTATGCAAACTCAACGAATCGGAAACAAGGTAGAAAGAGGATTCATAACTGCATATGCTCTTTGTCGTGCGCTCTATGAAAACTCTACAAATCATTAACAAAGCGAAAAAAAGTTTCTTAATTGTGTATGCTCTTTGTCATGTGCTTTGTGCAAACTTGGTAAACCATACATAGTGAGGAATTTTACATTCTCTGGGTAAGCTAACCAAGGACTAATCCCAAATTTGAGAAATTTCAGTTTCGATTTTGTTTTTGGTTGTGTAAAGTGTCTTGTATGCCAAAAAATAAGGTTTTTCGGGTAGGCACACACTCCAACAACAACAACACCTCCATTCTCCTCCATAATATTACTAAGTATTTTGTTTAACTCACTTAGATGAAAGTTACTTTAATGAGTAAAAGGTGTTAGGTTCAAGTTCTTCTTTTTGTTACTAACTACAATGTAAAAGTGCTTCCTACTTGTTTTATAAAAGTAAATCACTTATTTTAAAGTAATTTAATTGCGAAAGTTAGCTTATAGGCAAAGTTAGAAAGTGGGGGGATTATTTACTGCACTTTTTACACCCATCACGACATGGTTCAACCTATACCTTCCAAGTGGCTCCCTAATCCCACTCTATGTCTTTCTTAAAAAAGGCATAACTTTGGCATCCGAAGTCCATTTTCAATGCATTTTTTTTAACTGTCTATTTTTTTCGATATCTTTGCATTTAAACCATCAATTTATGCTTTAATAAAATTTTGGCAGCCATAATAAACAATAGGAATGCAATGTAAAATAATGTTAGTAGTTGCATTAAGTTGAAAAAAAGTTATATAAATCCTTCATTTTGATATTAATATAAAAATATCAGACATGGTTAAAAAAAAGATCATCCAAAGAGTGGTGTATGGTTGGCTAAGATAGCTAGAGGGTTGAATGGTGTGAGCCTTGTACCCACTTCCTATTGCAAATCTACTCAATTGATTTGTTTAGATTATAACACTATTTTTATTCAAACAAATCTATGCTTGTTAATTCTCTCCCATGTCTAATAAAAGCTTCAATGATCACATGCATACAAATAGATACTCAACAAGATAACAATTGCATTCATACCTTAATTTAAAATCATCCCAACCATAGAGTTTCACTTTTGCATATGACCATTGATTTGAAAATTGAAAACACCTTGTTGTAGTGCTATTTATTGTAGAGTTCGGAGTTCGATTCTAGAATGTGCCTTTTCAATCAATGCTTCACCTAAGAAAAGAAAAAGAAAGGCAAGACAAATCACAAGGAGATAATGATAAATAAATAGAATCTATTTTTACCCATATCCTAATAATTCACTTTGAATCAACCATTATTTGTATTACTTCCAATATGAGCTAAATAGTAAACAACCTACTTACACACATTGTGATTCAAACAATGTGCAACATCTAGTAGCATGATTCCTTAAGCAAGACTTCATTGATTGTGTCATTTATCTGGAGTGCTTAAGGTTTGTTGATCCTCACTTGAATTCATCAAACATGACATTTTGAAGCAAACTTGAATGCGATTTATTTATACCCAGTATCTAACACGTACATATGGTTTCTTATCATTTTAAATTGTCTTCCCTTTGTACTTTAAATAGGGGGGAAATATTTTAATAAGGAATAAAACCCATGGGATAAAATATTGCCAAGCATCCTATGTTGACACAACTTTTAGGTAGTTCTTCTAAGTTGATGATCTTTGCAACTGCTTCTTTATTGACAAACCATGTCAAATTTCCTCTTTCAGGGGCAAACATTTGAACTAGTAGCATATTATTATGCAACCCATCACCCAAACCCTTCTTAAGTTCCTTTGCTCTACTGACTCTAGTTACAACCACCACACATTTTCAACTATGCTAATGACTAGCGATGCAAATATTATTCTTTTTGCAAGAGGTTTTTGGGAGTATGTTATGAAAGTAATCAACTTCCCCTTTTCATTGGGAAGAGGATGATAAGGGATTAGGGATGTTATGTGACCATCAGGGTCAAATCCCAAAAGTATAAGATCAAATGTTGGGAAGTCACCACTTTTTGATGTGCATAAAATCTTTATCTTGCAAGTTGCCTCAATTCAATTTCATAGTCTTATGTTGCAACCTTTGTAAAAAGGGAATAATTAATGGAATAAACATGACCCATAATGATTGGCACCTCAAATCACATCAAATAACAACTTTTCAAGTAAACCAAGCCTAGAACATGCACACAAAAGGATACATGGCAAAGCCTTTTCTAAGATTCACCAGGAAATGCTGATGTAGGAATCTAGCATAAAATAATTGAAACCATCATACCTTGAAGATTACATAGGAATCTTAGTAGTGTTGTAGCCTATAGGACCCTGAGCTCAACCCACCCTCGTTTGAGTTATTCTTGGATAGGAAAATACCAAGACAAAGTTCATCCTACCTTACACAATAGTAGAGCTTCATAAGCATAAGTAAAACTACAACAAGACATCAACCACCTTGTTTTGATGTCTAGCCATTAAATGAAGAAGAAATCGCTAGATTCTCATCTATTTTTTATTAGATCTCACTCCCTCAACTCATAAACTATAACATATTACATATTCCTTTAAAGAACATTGAGTTTTGCCCATCTAAACCATAAACCATTGGGCTTCCTTCTTCTAATTTAGTTTATTCCACCATAACGAAAATCCCAATTATGGTTATCTTTCCCATGTCATTATGAATAAATTAATAAGCAAATGTTAATAAACTTGGTTACTAAGAAAAGCATGAAGAGCAAATAGAACTAAGACACACTCTTGGTTGAACATTAATGATTCAACCTTCCATTTGGCTATGAGTTTGGTCAATTAATGATTCGATGAACCGATTTAGCTCAACTTTAATTTGGGGATCTTAATAGATCTACCCATTCATGTACATTTCGAGCATGATGTTGAAATCTTGGAGCCCATTGTCAATCCCAATCTAAGTAAGTTTTATGACCTAGGTAATTGTTTAATGCGAGGTACACATACCATGAAGTAATCTCACCGTTGTAGTGCTTTATGCACTCATCTTTCATTTTAGCTCTCCACCATTAATCAACCTCTCACACACGATTACCTTTTCATAATTACTGCACGTCTCACATAGACATAGAGCCCATTAATGGGATCTTAATAGATCTACCCATTAATCTACATTTCGAGCATGATGTTGAAATCTTGGAGCCCATTGTCAATCCCAATCTAAGTAAGTTTTATGACCTAGGTAATTGTTTAATGCGAGGTACACATACCATGAAGTAATCTCACTGTTGTAGTGCTTTATACACTCATCTTTCATTTTAGCTCTCCACCATTAATCAACCTCTCACACACATTTGAGATTTATTATAACATGAATCCATTATATGAACTCAACAAGAATGGATCGTTGAGATCGAATCGGATCTTCAACCACAGAGAGAAATTTGATAATAAATCTTTATGGGTCCTCCTTAATATTATTGATAAAGAGGATGAATATTTAGAGAAAATAGTCGACAAATAATTAAACCAAATAAATTCAAAAATTTGCTTGGAGATAGGAACCCCTCTTAACGATTATAGAACTGAAGCTTTCAATTGGTATGAATCGATTCGGTATAAGATTGTCGGGTATTCTAAAAATGCATTCAATATATTCTATTTTATTAGCAGGTCCAGTCGCAATTTCAAAGATCAAATTCGAACAAATTGGATAGCAAATGAAAGTTACCTTTTCAAAATTACTGCACGTCTCACATAGACATACCAAAGTGGTAGTCTAGTCATCACAAATAATCCACATGGCAAATAACAAAGTAGCACCATTGCCATATATCCACATGGCAAATAACAAAGTAGCGCCATTGCCATATATCCACATGGCATACTATTAAACATCTATATCATATCAAAATGTCCACGTTGCAAAAGAGCAAAACATACATTTAACAACGTTTTCTTCAATTAAATTGAAACTGCCTCACCACATTTTCCTCGTATTAATGACTAAATAGATAAAGAGCCCCCCCAAGTAAAAAGGCGGCCCAAACCATCAATTGTACGCTTCCTCGCGTGCAAAATTGATCGGTTCTGTGGAGACATACTTACAGATGCACATAAACCGTTTTTCATTGCAGCAGATGCCAGAAAACGTCAAAACTGTCTACTAAAACATGAGGCCTGGTAATGGCTGGGCGATTGCATGGGTTTTCGCATTCTTTATAATAAATTTCAGTTCTGGAAACCCTGAGTGCCAACAATTTAAAGGTAAGCCCTGCTTTTTTCATTTTGTTTTGGTTAAAAAACCTTATAATCATTTAATTTTGCTGTATTTTCCACACTTCTAATAGGAGTCGGCTCTATTCTGTGTTTACATAAGAAATTTTGACGGGCCGTTAACAAAACTGCTGAGAAAATATTGCAGTGCAAACATAGCAAAGAACCTGGCTTTGCTGGTCGGGTCCTGGTTCAGTGATGAAGACAGTGGCATGTTATGCCACCCATCAAGGGTTGGTTATCATTTAGGTATGGATAAGCAGTTGGGCTAGGTGCTAGTCTTGGGTGACTTTGAAAGAAGAGTATGTTCGAGTATGAGAAGTTGGATTAAGAAAGTGCTTGTGTTCAAGGAGGTCAAATTACAAAATGTTGCCACTACAGACTCGTCTCGCCCACATGGGTTGCTTGTGGTGCCTGACCTTCTTAGGCAAATTCTGATACTTCTCTTGAGTTTAAATCAATACTTTCAAATAAATTAAAACTGGGTTTTATTTGGATTGATGAATCAAATTGTGAAAGATATCCAACTAAATTTGTAGGATGCCATAATGGCCCTTCTTGTATTTGTACTTATGCTAAACTGGTATTTACAACAATAATTTCTGTCGCAGCCATTTGCTGTTTAAGGGCATTAACTATTAGTGTCATCACAAAAGTGATTTTAAAACGGTTAGGTTGTTCACGACTGGACACACGAAATTGGAATATATTGACAGTTGAGGCTGAAGTGAACTTTAGAAAAATCAATAGCCTTATCACGACCAACACTTTTCTGGGGCTGAAAAACAATATTGGTGATGCTGCCAATTCTAGTCAACTATATTGGTGATATTGCCAATTCTAGTAAACAATATTGGTGATGCTGCCAATTCTTTTTCTTTTCCAAGGAAAAACTTGCATGGAAATCCAAGGGATGATTCACCACATCTAGGGATGGCATCCCTAGTAATTCCGTTGGTGTAGAGTCTAGACAGGTGTAGACTAGTGCACCTGACCAGGGGGGTTCGAAATGGACACCTACTGGCACAGAACTAGCCAAATGCCCAACAACATTAACGGCAACTGGTTGAGTTAAGCTCTTAGGGTTCAATCGTAGTTGATGGTGTTTCCTTCCCTTGAATAGGGAATTCCCTTGACCATGAAGATTTTATTTATTTTTTAAGCTGGAGAAGCTTAAGGCTCTAACCTAAGTCTGCTTATTAGGCACCAGACTAGATACATATTTTCTCATTGTGCTTTGGGAGGTATTGGCTCCTAACGATTTTGATCATCACAATCTCTGTTTATGATTTGTGCATCACTGTCCAAATCGCTTTCTGCCAAAATGATCAAAGTCTTACAGATGAACAACTGCTCTTTTCATATAACCTCATAGGATTGTCTATAAGTGGAGTGCCCCTTAATTGACCTAATGTGATTTTTGATTTCTTAAAGGAGGTCCCTATTTCTTCCAACTTTTCTTTATTGGGTATCTCCTTTGTGGTCCTTATACACCTTGGCCAACTTCCCTAGCTCCATTGTTGTCTTCATAGATGTTGCAAATTTCCATCACCACAACATATATCTTGTGGGGCTTCAAGATGACCATATTTATCATACTCACAAATACAATATAGTGTACTCTTTCATTTTGAAGAAAGAATACTCACAATATAATGTACTCTTTCATTTTGAAGAAAGAACAAAAACATTCTTGCTTGACTTTGCGGTCCTTAGATTCCTTAACCTTCTTTGGATCACACTAACTACAATGTTGTTTCATCCTATGTTAGCCCCTCTATGATTTTTAGGTCCATTCCCATTTTGACTGCCCTTTTCTTGCCCCTTAATTACTTGTAATTTGTCTTCATAGTTGCTTTGTTTATTTTATGGCACTATATAGATGGAAAGAAAGTGAAAACCGCTCATTGCAAGTAAGGTCTCTCTCCTTCCATATGCAAGCCATAGATTAAACTTCCAAAAGACATCTAATTTTGGAAATATGGATTTTGTTTCCAACACAATCTTGCTCTCTCTTTCCATAATTAATCAAAGCGCTAGCTTAGGTGGTTCGGATTCAATTTTAAATTTTAAATAGGGCAATTAAAGCATCAAAGACGACCCCTTTCTTGACTTTTATTTCAATATTTATGCTAAAATACCCTCTATCAGTCAGACTTAGGTTCACTAGACCCTCAACTTTCCTGTTCTTTCTAGATGAAATCTTGAGGGTTTGATAGCTTGGCCAAGCTATGTTGTGTGGGAGCGCTCCCCACCTCCTCGCTCCCACTTTCGAAGCTCGCTCCCACTCCCGAAGCTCGCTCCTAAAACGCTCCCAGTTTTGGGAGCATGCTTCCAAGGCACTCCCGAGGCGCTCCCTTCCTTTCCTATACTAAAAGCTCCTATACCAGGTTGATCATTTGATGACAATGTTATGGTACCTCCCTTCTTTGCCAAGCTCCTACAAAAGTTTTTATGGTTGATCATTTGATGACAATGTTATGGTACCTCCCTTCTTTGCCAAGCTCCTACAAAAGTTTTTATGGTTGATCATTTGATGATAATGTTATAAGTTATAACTACTAGATGATTGATGTTATATGGTTTAATCTATGTATTCTATAGCTAATTCAACATCCTACATGTTTTTTACATATAAATCCATCAAAATATATTAAAATATATATTGTACAAAAAGCGCTCCCAAAATGGGAGCTTTTGAAAATTTCGCTTTTCGCTTCGCTCCCGCTCCCTGCTCCCAACAACATAGGGCCAAAGGCATATGAACCTATGTGAAAATGACTAGTTTTTGTTTTTTCAGTTGAATAAAAGTTTCCATTTAACTGTCAATAAAACAACATATACAAGGTAAGATAGGATAGGATTAGTTTATTAATGTCCAACAAATGACCAAAGTAGGTCAATGGGACTACTTAACACAAAAGTTTCGATGCAAAGTGGGAGTGCTAAGGCCACTCTTATAAAGCAAAAGCATAGCTAATCTATAAGATCTGAGCTCTATTGGCTCAAAACCAAAGTGAAATACAATGCTTTGAAATAGTGTACAAGGAAAAGAGCCTTATAGCTCCAAGTGATTGTTGCCTAAAGAAAGTGAGGGGAGATTGTCTACCTTTGAAGTTTTTTCTATTAAATATGCAAATTGTCTTATCGTCTAAGGCAAAAAAAAAGAAACTTTGGATAGAGGACTAACTAGAAGTGTTGGTGTTTGTTCGATAAATGTCTCTTTGTCTATAGGATGTAGTTGATTACTGGGATCTAGAGGAGGTGGATTGCCTGCTGGCATGGCATAAACTATCCTAGGATCTAAGTCGACGACTTTATTGAGGTCTTGTTGGTTGAGGTTGGATTGCTTTCTAGGGTCTGATGGATTTGAGAGTTGGAATGATATTGCTATTTTTTTTCCCCTTGGTGCCCCTTGTTGGAATTATTAGTGTAATATATACATGTGGCCACAACCTATACATGTGGCTATGACCCATTCATATGTATCATCATGTACTTGTAATTATGGCTGAGGCCATAATCTTTATCATTTTATTGTATTACTAGCTATGGTTAAGGTTTTCCTAGTCAAACTTGATATGTTAGTTCAATAACCCTCTTGGGGTGTGTGTCCTTGTTTTGTAGGCTCATAACCCCCTCTTTAAGGGACACCTCCCTTCTTGAAGGGGCATTTTACTTGAGTTGTGTATGCCCATAACCCCCTCTTTAAGGGACGCCTCTCTTCTTGAAGGGACATTTCACTTGAGTTGTGTATATATACACAACTCAAGCTCTCATTTGAATCATCTTATCTTATGATCTTCTTGATCTCTCTTATAAGCTTTTTATGCTTAACTGCAACTATATTTTTGGTTTTCTCTTGCGCTTCACATTTCTTTCTTTTATGTGTACTTGGGCATTTATTGTGTAGCACACTTGTACTTGGGTATCTCTCCTCTCTCTCTTTGTCTAGTGCACTATGGTTATCTCCCTTAGCAATCTTGTCATTGAGCTACTGTAGAATTGGGCTTGTTTTGGTTTTGTTATCACCAACCTTGTAGTTGCCTGTGTGAGGTGAATCCAGGATGGATGGTAGAGGGGCAACCAACTAAGGCGGTGGAACCAAGACTACCTAGACCCCCAAATGGATGGTTGTCACGCCAATCAAGACAGTCTTCACTTTATGTTGTCTAAGTCCAAGACAACAATGGGGGAGACCCAGATCTACTCTCGACAGGAGAGATTAGACCTAGACACCAGATCAGATCAAGTATGGCTTGAGGTACGTAAGGTGTAAGGTAATCAGAAACTTTAGATCTATGGATGATATTAGTAAGTGGACTTGAGCTTTGGATGAGGGCTTCAGTCATATGGGGGTTGATCCAAAGTGACCTATAGGGGTAATACTAGATCTAGGGTTAAGGTACTAGCAATTGATGAAGATAACCACTGTCTTGGGAAACGTAACTGAGACAGGGTGAGTAAGGATAGAGTTGGGACTGTCTAGTACCAAAGAGATAGACTCAGTGAGAGATATGAAAATGCCAGGTTACCTGAGTTATCAAGGAGAGGTCAATTTTCGGGGGAAAGAGGTCAAAGAGGGGCTAGCGCTATGCTTGGAGATCAGTGCCTGTTTAGCCTTGGGTAATGGAGTCAGTATCAGCACAGTGTTTAAGTGAACCCACCTGGGATATGCCTTGACCTATGGACCCAGAAAAGGATTTGGCCCGGAAGATTTAGGTTACAGGGAAATCAGCAGAAGGAGGGCTAGCGCTAGGGTTTGGAGAGGCAGATCTAGATCCACCAGGAGATTATCAGCTCAGTGTTGGAGTGGAAATGAGATCAGGATGGCCCGATCTACAAACCCAAGTCAAAAAATTTCAGGAAAAATCAGATTTGGAAAAGTCAAAATCTGATGAGGGAGGCTAGGAGGCTGAAAGTCAGTTTTTCAGATCTAGGGCTACCTGGCAAGAACTAGCTCAACGTTGGGGGTGTTCTGGAATGAGGAAGACTTGATCTACACACCCATGTAATTATGTTTCGAGAAAAGTCAACTCTGAAAAAAGTTGAATTTTCAGTGGGGCGCTGTGGTTTGAGCAGTCAAAAAGTCAGATCTAGGGCAAACCATTCACAATTAGGGCAGCGTTGAGGATGATTCAGTGAGGGGGGGGGCTCGATCTACAAAACCCAGAAATGGTTTTTTCAAAGATCAAGCGGTTCCCCGATTAAATATTTTTTGGATTTTTATTATTTAGGTGTTTTTTTCAGAAAAATTGAAGAAAAGCAGGTACAATGGATTTAGATCTGAAAGAGAAGATATTTACTTGTTAGATCTTACCTGGAAATGTTTGTAGATGCCTTGATGATGATGATCCCCGTCATCCCGATCAATTTGAGAAGATTGAAGCGAGTTCTATGTCCAGTATTTGCCCGAGGAAGTCAATGCGCTCTCTCCCTTGCACAACAAACGTCAACCATATCAGATTTGTTGTGACATGAGAAAGAAGCTATATGTTGCAGAAAAATAGCAAGAAGAAATCATAGGTCACCACAACACTAATGAAAACTCCTTGATAAAAAACGAAGACAATCCAAGTGAGTTGAGGCCCCCCTGCAAAAACGCCCAAGGTGAAGTCGTCCTCCTGTAGACAAGACAACGATCCCCAAAAAATATAGTTCTCATAACAATTTCCTGAATGCTAGGAAGCAAAAGACTTTACAATCACCATCGAAGAACATCAGATGCAAAGCAGATCCAGAAAATATTCACAAAACAAAATCTTTCTATTAATCAGATCCAAGAGCCAAAGACCCTTTACAAATGAGAAGCTCTCTCCTTTAAATAGAAATGAGAGAACCAAAATCCTAACCACTTTCAAAACGAGTGGCTAAGATTAAAAGATAAAATATTCTAATCAATGGTTGAGATGAGCTCAACATACAATACATGTATCAATATACATATAAAGTACCAAAGTGGACTAAATCACCCATAAAGAGGGTACCCCACTCAACAAAAAATAAATGAAGCACATGGTGGGTCCATGGAGTGTTAACTAACTCCTTATGGTTGTCCCATGGCACAATAAAATAATATAATATTTTAATTCTTTGACTTTGTGCCTCCTTGAGGAAATCGTGAGCCTGCCAAAAGCTCCAGAAAATAATAATAAAATGCCCAAAAACTAGGCGTGGGCCCAATCAGGTGCTGCAATTGCTGGAGAAGGTGCGAAGGACATCACTCTCATCATCATGACTCATCTCATGTCATTTCCTCCTCAGTAGCCCAAATGGATTTTTTCAATAGCCATTTAATCATTTTTTAATCTGCCTCGGGAAATGTGAACCTACCAAAACAACCTCCTAGGGTGCCTGCGTTGTCCAACTGATCCTACCAGGCTCTCTGGGATGGGGGTACTATGGTACAATCAAGTGGCTGCACCCCCTATGCCCCATACAATGCCTTAGGAGATCCAATAAAAACATCTCCCTGCTTAGACACATCATCCTGTGAAGCAAAACTGCATCAGAAAGGTAAAATGAGCTTGATCATCTCTGTGAGTGCCCGGAACTGAAAATAAACTGTCTCATTAGACTCAGAGAGTCCAAATCCATCTAGGGCGTATACTCATACCCTATCCAGGTCTTTGCCTAATCATCAACAATATCCAATAGACAATATAATCACCTGTAAATGACCAGATACCAATAATATAACTCAGACTATCATCCATCTGCTGCAAGTGTTATAAGGCTAAGACCTGCTCTGCAAATCATTTAAGCAACAATCACAACAAGTAGCAGTCATTTCACCGCGGTACATCAACCAAATACATATATAGGGTTTTATTTATTATTACTCAGACTAGACTTTCAAGACTATACTCACTTCATAGTTGTAGTCAATTTGCTAGTGAAGGGTGAAGGTTGAAATTGACAAGGCTAGGGCAAATGATGACTTCCTACTTAACATCATGACACTTTGGATATGGAAGGGGAATACTCACTATAACCACATGCCGGACAAACAACAACACAGGGAATGGCAGTGCCTCACAAATGGTTGAGTTATTCAGAGAGTGCTTATTCAACTTAGGCATCATGTCTACATCAAGTTTGATCCAAGTTCATTAGGACCATCAATTTTATTTCCATGGCCTTTTTGGCCTATATTACTCTTTGGGGTTTGTGCTTAAAAGCACATCTAATCGCAGCTTTCATCCGAGACATATTCAATTTTATAAGGTCAGCAATATTTGGATATAGCACATATTTAACCATTGCTTTTTTGGACCTTCTTCTTATACCTTTCAAGGGGTATTTTTAGCATTTCATTTCTCTTGCCCTTTTTCACATATGTTAAGAAACACAGTTTAGCACATTTTTATTTCCCATGGGCGCATATATATCATTTTCCAACACAAGTAGTACATGAGCTTTCAGTTTTAGCCAACAACATCTCAAGTGACCAGGTGGAGTTCTGCACAGTGCCAAACATCGAGACAACCGGCCAGAATGATTTAGGCCTACAATCCAACTCACCAAAGGAAAGTTCTGTCACCAACTTAGAGCCGAGACACAATATAAACAGGGAGGCTTGTCCAACAAAAGTTCTAGCGGGGAAAGGTCCTCCATGCCACAAGTCAAGTAGTAAGTCGGGTTGAAACAAAACTGGAAGGTAATGAATGGGTGGAGATAGTGAATGATGAAGCCAATACTAGCAAGCCAAAACAATGGTGGAAATGACTACCTCTATTCTCCCTAAGGAGGGTAAAACCAATGAGTATAGATCAGGAACTTCAAGTCTAAGTAGGAACATCAATACATAATACAGAATACATTCAAGTCCATATAATTATGACCGCCAGATCAAGACACTACATGTTAATACATGTCACAAAGATGAGTATAAGAGCAATGATAACCATAACACAATATAATAAAAGCCGAGCCATAATCATGCAGATAATCCATCTGAACCATCATTTGTCCAATGAGAAAGTACTGATATAAATCTGGGCATCAATAACTGCTCTGTAAATGACTAAATGGCTACATCAGTTCTCAAATTTGAGTGTCCTGAGACTCAATCCTGACATGGGAGAGTACAATAGTCCATAAATAAAATAATGATCCGACAAAACTGCTCATTTCAGCATCTCATATGTAAGAGATCTGGCTGAAAAATGTACTGTATCTGAAAAATAGAATATGGTAGCCCAGATACTATATATGTGATAACAGGTTCCATTTGATTCCTTGCTCTCATTTGTGGATCTCAACATGGTTTCAGAGTGGGCGTGAATCTCACTCTCCATTTTTTTTGTTGGTCCAGAAACTTTTGCTAGTGACACTTTGTTATAGTGTGGAACTAAGGTTTTCTTGGATCATCCCTTCTAGGGCTTCTCTAGTGGTTATAGAGATATAAACACTAATCTAGGGTTGTGTCTTACTTCTAGGTTGTTCTTTGGCACTTTTCACTCTTCTTTAAGGTCAATGCCTTCATTCATGGGTTTACTTAGGGTTTGTACCATTTGGATCTATGAAGGCAAATTTTCAAAGTCTTCATTCCATAAGTGTTAACCCCTAGTTATGCTTGCACTATTGGAGGCCCGACGGTTAAAATCCAATGAGATTTCCATCAGGTAGGTTACGTTATTTATTAATCTAGACATACACATTGATCAAAGTTCTTTCCAGAGCCAACGAAATCTGAGACTGCTATATTTAGCAATTGCTTTTTTGGGAAAACTTGAGATCGTGGGCCTAGATGACATTGTTACTTAAAGGCTCATGCTTCTTGTAAAAAAGTGAGTCCAGTGAGAGTGAGACTGCTTTTTGCTTTTTATTTCGCAAGAAGTTACTTTGAGTCTTTTTTTCTTCAAGATCAGTGTTTTTTGCTTTTTGCTTTTTTGACATCTCTACAATTAGTTGTTTCTATGTATGACAGGTACAGGTTAAATGTCATATTTCCAAACAAGCAGTGAGGATGTGGTTGAGGTATTAGTGCGTGGAAGAGTGGTGGAGTTAAGAGCAGTGTTATAGCAGATTGAATACCTCCCAGTGTGACACATGGCAGCAAGGGGGTGTGTTTCCATGGTGCAAGGTTCTAAGTTTATCATTTGCCAAAGGAAAAACTAATCATTTTCGTTGAACCATGACTTATTATTTGGTTAGCTTGTGTGGAAAGCTAAACCCTCACTGGCCTTTTCATTTGGGTCATTGCCAAAGGAAAAACTAATCATTTTCCTTGAACCATGGCTTATTATTTGGTTAGCTTGTGCGGAAAGCTAAACCCTCACTCGCCTTTTCATTTGAGTCAAAGCTGAACCCTAGGTAATTTTATTTGTTAAGTATTTGCCAACCTTGAAACAAGTTCAATCTCCTAGGCTTGGTTGTCACTTTCCTGCTTTGGTCACAGGCAAAAAAGGTTGGGTTTGACTTGGTGTATCTCCCCTTGCACACAAAAGGAAGACAAAAAGGGATAACACTGTTGTTATTGAAGAAAGCAGAAGACCAAATCAAATTTCCGTAGGTGCTAATTATGTCAACCAAAAGGAAGTTAAGCTGATTTCATTGGGATCATCGAGTATCCAACTTATTTCTCAAGGACAACACTTGGGTATTTATTTATGGTCATTATTCCTAAGGAAGTTATTGAACAGAACACGAGTCAGTGAATTGTGGAGTAAAATGGTGGCAGTTACAGGTGGTTTGATTAAGGAAGTCAGGCTGGGTGATAAAATGTCATATTGCTGTTTGAAGAAGAGTGCTGTAATGACATTTTCCAGCAAAGTTTTGTGGTTGATATAATTAATCCAGTGCTGGGAAAGGGCTATAACCAACAGAATTTCAACAATAATTCATGGTAAAGGAAGTGACCGCAGGATGATGGTTGTCAATAGATAGATGATGGAAAGATTAATGAGTCAAAGGATAGTGTGGGCAAGAGAATAAACTCATGCGCTCTGGCATGCTGATCTCATGCCTATTCAATAAATGCAGTTTTGAAAATAGCAAATGGTATGGGACAGCACTGTGATACTTGCTGATTGAAACCTGGGGCTGACCTCATCAAGTTTTAGCATGTAGCGGATCAGAAGATTCACAACCCAGTTCAGTGATCTACAGGATGGATCTGGAGAGGACAATTGTGAGCAGTTTCATTCATATTACCAGTTAAATCAGCAAGTTACTGTCACTTGGAATATTTCCCTGATTTCTCTGATAACAAATTGAAGATTTTATGACAAAATAATTAACTTTTCATGTAAACATTATCAAACATTTAGTACCTCTGAGGTTTTAGACTTACTAATCCTTAGAGATTCCGAAAGCTAAAACACATGTACTAAACACTTGAACCGAAAACATTTAGAGCATTAACCATTAACACAGTGATTTAGGTCCAAATGACCAGGGAAAAACCCACACTAGGAAAACCTTTGAGAGATTATTTCTATTAATGAAGAGCAAAATTGAAACTTCTTTGACAACTCAGAAATTTCTCTGATTTCCAACTCAACAAACTCAGAAATGCAAATGCAACTTATCTCTGCCTCTGCTAACCTTTCTTGGAATTTGTGCCAACAGATAACAAGTGCAAAAATTGCCTACACATGCCAGAAAACAGCAGTCTAATTTTCTTATCAGGAAACTGGTGTAACAGTATTGCCTGCCAGAAATAATAACAGCAAATTCTCCCTTGGGAAATGTGCCAGAAGTCAGGTACAAACTGGTGCAGAAAGAATTCTTCAGTGTGCCTCGGGAAATGCACCCATTATCAGTCTTAAAACCTGTGCTCACTTGCTGTACAGACTGTCTTGGGAATTGTGCAATCTGATTTTACTTGGAAATTGTGCAATCTGATTTTACTTGGAAATTGTGCTCTTCCTTCTCTCCAGAAATCTGATCTCTCTTTTCTCCTTTCTCTTGGTGTGTCTTTTCTCTGTCCCTTAAACTCTTTTTATATCATGAAAAACCCTAACTACCTTTAACCAACTCATTTAATGGATGGGATTGATTTAATCTGAAGGTACATATGAAATGCACAAATAAAAAACACTTTTTATTTCTTAAATGTGCACTTAATGCACTTTAGGATTTTATACACAAAGTCATAATATAAAAAACACTTTATTTACATAACTCACTTTTTACGTAAATACAGGACTAGGGACAACAACTTCGATCCCCCCATGACAAGCACACCCAAAAAATCATAAGGAAGACCTTCAGAGTTATAAATTTCTAACACAAATGTGCAATCAGCAAATGGAAAAAAATTCAAAAAACAGAAGCTACATGAAATTATTGCCTTTCTCCTACAGGAAGATAGCATATAATGGAGAAGGATGAGAGTAATTATATCAAGCAAAACACCCACAGCTAAACGCCATAGCATCTAGTCTGCAAACTTGGCTGTGATTTCCCTCCTGACAAATTGATTCCAAATTGATTTTTAAGCAAGCACAAGAGTATTAATAAATGAAGAGGTCAAATTGCTTTAAGAGTAAGTTATAGGAAAAAAGGAATGCAAACAAAAAGGAACAACTTTAAAAACACTTTTTCCCACCCGAATAAGCTGGTCAAAACAGTAAGTTGAATGCATATATGAAGGTAAGCACAGGTCGACTTAGGGAGGATATCAGTTTGACTTGTGAGGAGTTTGAATTTGTGCTTGCTAGTGACAAACAGCTGTCACAAACGCGCTATTAAACAGCAAGGAAAAAGCTTTCTAAACAGCAGGTAACCACAGCCACTAGTAGCTAATTTGGAGGGTCGGTTTTGGAGAAATGGCAAGTATTCTATTGGGAGAAAGACAGTAGGGATAGCTACCCTAAAACAGCAATAAAAACACAGGTGACCTGGATGTAAAAGTTAGGGCTTTTCCTGGCTTTATTCCTTTTTTATCTGAACAGCAGGGTCGATTTGTGTTGAACGAAGAAGGTATTTTTATATATATTGAGACCTTGAAGGCAGAATAGGGGTTACACAGTTCAATTTCGAGCAGTCATTATAGCAGCGGAACAACTCTATACTTCTTCATCCTCCACACCTTGACCACTATCACCACTGCAAGCAAAAAGATATTTGGCAGCTTGTCACCTATGATCCTCTATGATGCAGATAATCTTTAAGGTAATAAGCTAAGTCACCTAACACGAGGACACGGGACACAAAGGACACAGAAATATGAGTGTCCGACATGGACACGGTGACCCCTGGAATTAGGACACGGAGGACACGTCTTATATATATAATTTTTTCTTCTTCTTAAAATTATATATATTAAAAATAAGGACATATAGATCCAATTTTTTTTAGAAACTAGAACATTTACAAATATTGAATAGAAATCAAATTACTAATTAGATTCAATACACATNGACTTTTAATGTGAGGGTCACCTTTTTCCCTCTTAAAGTGACTTTAGGCAAAAATTAAAGTCACCTAGGGAACATCTGCCTAGGTACAAAAATCAACACAATACACATTGCACATTCTGTCATTCACAAATAACAATGAGACACAAAGATGATAGCTCAAGATGTATTACATAGATGTCGAAATGCTAAATGCAACTAGTAGTAGTAAATAGTAAATACAAAAGGGGGTAGATCATAGATGAGATCAAGATGGAAGAATCTCATTTGTCAATAGTCCTCCTCCATGCTTGAATCAACAAATTCATCACTGCCCTGACCCTCTTCTTCCTCCTCCTCCTCCTCCT
>LPNX010388706.1:573288-616858 GCA_001517045.1 Pseudotsuga menziesii | reverse complement strand
GACCATTTCCTTTAAGTTTAATACGTTCTTTATCTAGAGAGATAGAGGCTTTCATCTTTCTACCCCAAGGTCGACCTACAAGGGCTGGGAAGGAGCTAGCGCCTTCCTTTGGGTCAATGATTTCGAAATCAACCTTAGTCAATATGCCTTTAATGGTTATGTCTACATTTTTCCAAACCCCAATGGGTTCAATAAGGCCCTGGTCGGCTAGTTTCAGATAAATGCCTGACTCATAGAGTCGATGTCGTCCCATCCTTTCCCAGGTATCCCGGGTCATTATATTGACCTGAGACCCAAAATCAAGCACCACTTGTCGGACATGGAACCCTTCAATTTCCAGGTCGAAAAGAGGATCGACATCGTTTTTGTCTTTTTGATTTAAACTACAGATGTTCTTCGTTTGTTTCTCAGAGTTAGTGCTTTTGATTTGATGCAATAAATCAATGAACTGACCGACAAATTTATCTGTTTGAATGAGATGGGTTAGATGCTGGGTCGAGTCGTGTCGACTATGACTAATGTCTTCGTGCTGTGCAAGCTTTGAAAATATGTTTGTGGCTTCCTGATATGTGTGTTGTTCCTTGCAAGGGTCAGGGTATGTGTTTGTGTGTGTGATCTTACTAATCTGAGGATTGTCAGGCCCGGTTTTAGTGCCTTGTCGAGTGACGATGTGCAAATTCTTAGTAGTTATGACATCATTCTGCTGGACACAAGACAAGACATTAACATTCTTTTTATTACTAATTTTTTCCAACATTGTAGGGAAATCCTCCAAGGAGTGATCGCCTACCCCACAATGTGTAAAAAATTTCAAATCAGTCCTGTCCTTGTACGGACAGTCAGCGCATCTGTGCCCTTCTTTGTAACAAATAAAGCATTGAGTAGGTCGACGACTTCGTATTTCTCGACTTCCAACGAATTGACCTGTTCTTCCAAACCCTGGTCGTCGATTGTCATTTCGACGGTCGTAGCGTCGGCCCTCGTTTCGTTGTCCATTCTGATTATTGTTATTGTTCTACTCTGTGTTCTGTGCTACAGCATTAGTCTGGTAGACGGCCTGGTAGTTTTGTCTATTTTTGAGGTTGAGATGGCAGTCGGCTGTGTTGTGATTTGCAGTTGCGCATATAGCACACCAGGAGGCTTTTCCATTCTTCATATTGTAAGGACAGTCGGCGGTGGAATGGTCTCCTCATTCCTGGCAGATGTCACAAAACGCTTTTGTCTGTACAAAACGGACATCTTGTCGACTGAATTGCTGTCGACAGTTATCCTTTGTATGTCCGACTGTTGAACAGCTAGTACACCAGATGTCTTGGTTCTTAAGTGTGAGCTCTTTCAAGGACTTCTGCATATTCTCCAGCTGTTCTTCCAAGTGGTGGTCGGTCGGGAAGGCAGGTATGTCTTCATCCATCTCGACCTGCAAAGCTTTTGTCAACGCATCCTCGTACGACTTGAAGGTCTCCAGACTGATGTGTCGGCGAATTTTCTGTGAAAGTCCTGCAAGGAACCATTGAATGAGTAATTGTTCATCGATGACATAGTCCAACTGACTCAATAGATCCTTCCATCTTTTATCATAATCGTGGACTGTTTCTCCTGGCTTCTGTTGGGTCGTCTTCAGCTTCTTGGCTGCCAGGTGTTTAGCATCGGGAGTCTTGAAGAAGGATAGGAAATGCGTCTTTATCTCTAATTTTGTTGCGCTAGGTTTCCTTTCAATGAATGTCATATACCATGTGAGAGCTATTTTCCGAAGGGCTCCTGCGAACTAGGCTATCTGTCGGTCTTCTTCTGTGACTTTATTAGCCTCCCATATCGACTCGCAGACAAACCAGTGTCGTCTGGGGTCTTCTTCACCTTCATAAAGGGGAATCTGAGCAGATCCGTGACCCATGTTGGAGTCACTGTCACTACTCTCTGATGATGTCGGAGGAGGAGGTGGAGGAGGTGGTGGGGGAGGTGGTGTTGTAAGGGGTGGGGTTGTTGAGTCAGCCGAATCTGTCGGGGTGACGATGGGGTTTTGGTCGACGGAACTTGTGCTTCCTTCGGGTGTCGACTCGCTTTTGTCGAATAGCGGATTGGTGATAATTTGTCTTCGTAATGACCCACTTTCACTTGGTGTGCTCAGGTCTGACTCTTGTGTATTTTCGGAAGATGTATGTGGCAGGGGGGGTGCTCCTTCATGTGTCGGCAGGAGCAAGTGGATACTACGAAAGGAGGGCGCCGTTTGAAATGTCACCCAATTTCCTTCGATCGGTCGACGTATTACAAGATGTCGACCCGGGTATGGTTCATCGCCTAGTCGGCTCCAGATTGTGATGTCGCCAGCTCTTAGTCGAAGGTCATCTTCAATAATAGTTTGTATTCTGGTACGTGTACTTACTGTGGAAAGGGTCACTCCTTCGTCAGGAACAATTAGTTGGAGAGCTTCTGGCTGCTCTATCCATATTTCATCATCTTCAGGGGACGCCGCTTCTTCTTCTTCGCCTTCTCTACGTCGGTCATGACCCGACTCTGGCGGTACTTCATCATGGTCGATCTCCCTAGGGTTTTGCTGCAGCTCTGCGGCCCTTTCTCGTCTGGCTTCCCGTTTCTTCTGTCTTTCATCCCTCTCGATTCTCTTAATGTCCGACATACTGTAGTACAATACTATGCCTTCAGTTCCTCTTTGGTCGATTATGCATTACTGGCGACGACGACTCTGGTCGACTAGGATCCACTATGCTCTCGGTCCGACACACGACCAGCTACCCCCCCATGGCCTACCCGACGCTTTTTAGAAAGCTCGGATAGTGTCTACTTACTCAGGAAGTATTCCCACTCCCTTTCAGCAATGAATTTTTCCCACTGTTTCTGCTTCTCCGCCCAGTTAGTGTTTGAGGGTGGGTCTAGTAATAAAGGTCGAGGTTCAACAATGTGCCCTGCTCCTTTCTCTATTAGAAACTTGAACAGCAAAGCCGGTAAGGAACACAAGAATTGATCAGCAAGTTCTGTGAAAAATTTCTGTCGGACGGTTTCCACAGAAGTCCTGTCTTCGACTGCTTGTTCCTCGCAGAAGTCGTCGGCTATCTTTTCGAACCACTCCGAGAGATTCGTACGTCCTCCTCGGATCAGTTTCTGGAGTAACTGTGCTTCTTTAGTCTTGTCCGGCTTTCTCATCCAAAAGCTGCTTCAGTAGGTGGGGCACGGATTCGACAAATTTTTCGTGAGTTTCAGTGAAAAATCGGGATTTGGCTTCTGCGACTGTCAATCTATTCCTTCTCGCGTAATTTTGTATATAGTTAGCAATTTTTCACTCCCACCAGTCCTTGATCTCCTGCTCTGGTATCATATGTGAGCATATATTCCAGTTATGTACTACCGGCAACGGAACCAATGTTGTAATCCCAGAGATCACATAAGGTCACCAATAATACATACAAAAATATACACAGATGCAAGAGACAAGAACTGATATGATGAACAGATTATATTATTCTCAATAGATCATACAAAGCCAAGAACTCAACTGTGTTCTTGTGTGGCTCAACAGCCTAATATACAGGTTACAAACAGTTACAATCATAACTACCTGTCGGTTCACCGAACCGACACGACTATTAGTTAACAGACTAACTACTGTGTTTACTCAGCCGACCGACGTAGTCGGTCTCTCGACTTAGTCGGATGATCGACTAAGTCGGTCTTCATTCAAGTCGACTTATGTCGACTTGCTCCTTCTACACTTCTCATGTCCTCCTCTTCCATTTTCATGAAATGTTTTTCAATTTCCATGGTCAATTTAGATTTTTAGGCCAGTCTAAAATAGTCATTCCAGCCCATGCGAATATCGGGGATTTTTTCTGCATATAGGGCTGGCTATATGTGGAAAAACCTCCCAAAACCATGTACATACATGGTTGTTTTGCAAATAGTTGTGTATCGGGCCACGCACAAGTTTTTTTAAGGTAAAAAATGACCAAAAACTACTTTTAATGTGCAGGATGGTTCTAGAATGGAGGGAGAGGGAACATGGAGATGTAGAAGAGGCTATTCAGGGTGATTTAATGGCTCAACAAGCTCTACGTGCATGTGGGATATATAAGTTTTGGTGTCTTGGAAGCCTGAGGGCCAAACCAAGACTCCTGCAGATTCTAGTAGACTACTAGGATCCAGACTCGGAGTCCTTTCATATCGACAGGATGTCCCTCACTATAGAGGTGGACGACATATATTTCATTACTGGATTGTCCCGGTGGGGAGAGGTGGTGAACCTACGTTCTCGCGGGTCCGTAGGTGGCCTCACCATTGATGAGTACATTGCACTATACTATTTTTTGGACACAAAAAAGGTTGGGAATCAAATCCTGACAAACTCCATCCAGGTACTAGTCCTGAAGGCCATACTATTGGCACTCGGCAAGATAGTTGGTCTAGCATCACTCCACTAGGCCTCGCGGCCATTGATGTTCTATGCAATGGAGTGCATGAGACCCATAGTGTATGACCGAAGCACTGCACTGTTGAGTAACATGAAGCAGTAGCTCAGTGACTACAAGATGGGTAGGGTGCGAAACTTCAGTTTCGACAGCATACTGAGCACATTCTTCTTTGAGAGTGTACCAAGGCTAAGCCCTAGAGTTGATGTTCCTCCACACAGGGTTCGAGATACGTCCTAACAATGTTGGGTAGATGCTATGCACAGACTAAGCAGAGGTAGGGTGTCTAACCCCTACCCAACAAACTTCTTGTCATGATGGCAGTGGCAGATTATTTCCATCGATGATTATCCCCATGTGGGAATAGATTTCCAAGGAGATCTGGACATGCCCCTACCACCAGGAGCAGCATATGGTGATATAGGTAACGAATCCAAAACCCTCTTTTTAAAGTTTTTGGAATTATTAAATTTTTGTGTTTTTTTATATATTGACTCAAAAGACATGTTTTGGTGTGATGGCACATAGTGACAATATTTCATGTGTATGCAGATGTTGGACCACGCTGGCTTGATGGTTTCCCTCATCATAGATGGATGGGAAGAGGAGATGACATCATGGGTGTATATGCAGAGCAGATGCTCCAAAGCATCCATACAAAATTTGTACGGTTGACACACAGGGTACCCATGGCGCAAGTCGAGGACTTGCCTAAGGCCATGCAGTTCCAAGTGGTTGGTGTACCACGAGCATGGGTTTGGTTATTCTGACGACTAGCTAGATCCGTGGTGTGCTACCATTATTAGATGTTGGGGCGCGCACCTTAACGGTCACTAATTTTGGTAACTCCGTAGTTTTTGTGGAAGCTTGTAAGCGGAGTTGCGACTCAAAATAGTCTTAGGGGTGTTAGGGTTGAGTCAAAGCCCTCTTTTTTTTAATTGTCCATAATTTTCGGGTGTAAGCCCATGATTTTGTAATAGTGCACTTGTATAAATAGGCACTCATGTAAAGATTTCAAGATCATCTAATGAAATTAGGATCGTATGATGCGAATAAGTTAGATCTATTTTGGGTTTTAAGGTCAAGTCCCAGCTGTGTGCGTGGACGACCTCTGTAGCTGTGTGTGCAGAGGGTTTTTGTAAGGAAGGAACTGTAGCTGAGTGCATAGCTTAGAGATTGTAAGAAAGGAACTGCAGTTGAGTGTGCAGTTAGACTTGTCTGCTGCTGAGTGCGCAGATCAGAACTGTTGTTTTGTAAGAAGTGGAATAAAAGCGCAGTTTTGTGGACGTAGCCCCAACACTGGGGGTGAACCACGTTATATCTTGTGTTGTGGTTCTTTTGTGTGGTTTATGTTATGTTTTGATTCTTTTGATAAGTAGGTGAATGATAAAGAAAGATAACTGTTAAATATTAACTTTGCTGTGAATTCCTAGTTAAGGGTTAACAAGAAAAGTCTTTTATCTAACTGTGAAGCTAATTAAGTGAATGTCGAAGCTCTATTTGGTGTAATTATTTGTTGTTAATGCTAAAGGTACAGTAATATCCCTCTTCTACTTGCAGAAACCTGATTCTAAGGCACCCCATAGATGTTTCAGGTGAGACTACAACCTGTTCGCAGGTTGTTGCCGAAAGGGCCAACACTGTGGGTCTTTTTGTTGGTGCGAAGTTAATGGTATAAAACCCGGGTCTGCCCTATAGCCCAACAAATTGGTTCCATTGCCAGTTGAACTCAGTATCTGCTTGAAGAGGGATCTACGTTAGACCTGAAGGGCTATGTTTTGGAGGCCCTCGGTAAAATAAATCGGTGATTGGGTTGAAGCTACCTATCAAAAATTTGCGGAACAAGAAAATAAGGATCCTCGTCATAGCTCAGACGAATTCTTGCAAAGGTACGTTTTTACTGATATTCATGAAATTTTCTTTGGTAGTATCCACATAAAATTTCACCAATGGTTATCCAGGTTGACAGAAAGAAAGACCAACTTCAAGGAAGATCAGTTTCCTGACTGGACCCCCAAGAATTAACATATTGAAAAGAGTGAATAACGCGATATCACAAGATATTGATTTCTGGACAACGCGAACCCTTGAAGCATTTGTGACAGAATTTGCCATCGACATAAGTACCTCTTTTAGCAAATTTAAAAGGAAATTCTTCAAAGGACCAAGGGGTAAGTACCTAAATTCATTTAGTCTACAATATAAAATGCTCTTGGCTGAGAAGGGAATATTTCTTATAGAATCAGATTGCTAGATTTATTTTTACTAACCTATGTTTGGAAGTGAAAGTAACTTCGATGAGCAAAGTGGTTTGCTGTGAAGCGGTAAAAGATACAAGAGAAACCTAGAATCCTATACCCTAGTCCAGAATACCGATTATACACCAAAAGACCCTGAATCTGAAGAAACCCCCTTTGTTAGAAACCCTCCTATAACTCCGCAGCGAAGATCTGTTACCCCTGAGAACCCGTCGCAGTCCGGAAGTAACCCTAGCCCGAGTATTCCTATCGCAGGTCAGTCTAATCCAATAAGTTCTCCCCCCCTCAGTCCACTATGGCCCATATGACTGATGATATTAAGCTCCCAATCTTCAAAGGAACTGGATCAGAGGATCCAGAATAGTTTTTGTTTTTATGCGAACCTGTGTGGATTGCGAAGAACATTATGGATCAAGATATAAGAAGAGCGTAGCTGGTCACTTCTTTTAGAGACCGAGCTTTGACCTGGTTTATCAAATTTTCCAATACTCAGAACCATGTCTTGGCTGATACTAAAGCAGCGATGATCAAAGAGTTCAAGAATCCTAAATCAGAGTCACATTGTATAACTGAATTGAAAGAGATTCAGCAGAGGTGAGGTGAATCAGTTTAGGACTTTAATCAGAGGTTCAATGTTCTGCTAGACCAAGTTAGCTTCACTATTGGACCAGTGCAGCATAAAGAATGGTTCATTGCAGCCTTATTACCTCATATTAGAATGCCACTCATGCAACAGAAGGTTGCTGATCAGCAAGAGGCTTTGGATATTGCCATGAAACTGGAGACAGCTCCTGTCGAAGATAATTCTGGCATAGCTCAAATACAAGCGAAGTTAGCAGAAATGGCTTTGGAGCTGTGCGACATGAAAAAATGGAAATATATTCGCGAAGAGGTGTGGTGTACATGATGTAGGATAGAAGGTCATGACAAGGAACAATGTCCTGCGCTAAGGAATTACCTGAATACTGGTGCGCCAAACCCATTTAACCCTAGTGTTCTATATTGTGAGATTTGTATAACATCTGGCCAGCATCGACCTAAAGACTGCTATCTGCTACAAAGATATGTGCAAGTACCTAAGAATCCCTATTTCAAGTTTTGTAAGTCATTTGGACACAAAAAAGAGGAATGTCGCAGCTTTGACCTTATGAGAGAGCGAACATATGATGCTTATAGGGTACAAAACGATGCACAAGGAAATGATGGATATGGCTACCGTGGTAGTACAACAGGTCGAGGTACTTTTGGAGGTCGTGGTCGTGGTGGTATTCCTGGAAGAGGTCGAGGCCAGGTTGTGTGCTATAACTGTAATCAAGCAGGGCATCTAGCTAGAGACTGTCAGAACCCAACTATGACATGTCGATATTGTAGAGCAGTAGATCATTTCATTGAGCAATGCCCACAACTAATAGCCAAGATACAAGAAATAAATAGCGCTCCTCCTCAGAATATTCAGATGATTACTATAGAGAAAAGACTTGTCCCAGCCATTAACATTGTTACAAGGAGTGGAGCTATGACGCAAGTGCAGAATAAGGAAAAATAGCCTGACGAGGCTTGGGTTCGTAAGACCTCCGAGAAAGTTCCAACCTTTGATGTGGGAAGAGAAAAAGAAACATTTATGGAAGCCAAAAAAGACTTTGTTGATCCGAGCACAATAGTAGCACCTGCGCAGCAGCATCAACAGCAGTCATAGTCTCAAGAAGCTTCGACGGATAAAGTAAGTACACTGTCGTCATTTTTACAGAGTTGTATGAAGCTCTTAAGAAATCAGAATGCTTTAAATGAGTTACAGAAATTTATTGCTTCTTGTGAGCCTCAACGAAGCTCTGGTAAAGAAAAAACTATTAATATAGTTATAAGGACTAGAAGAGAAATGAGATTGCATGCTTAGATAGGAGAGTATGACATGACCGATATCATTTTATACCTAGGATCATAAGTAAATGTCTTAACTAAGTAGACATGGGAACGAATGGGAAAACCTACCCTTGAATGGTCCCCTATACAGTTGAGATTATCCAATCAATAGAATATTGTGCCCCTAGGAAGATTCCCTAGTGTCCCAGTAGACATTGATGGAGTTAGTACCTTAGCAGATTTTGAAGTCATTGAAATAATTGATGATAGCAACCCCTATCCAGCGTTGTAGGAATTGAATGGGAAATAGAGAATTCTGTAGTAATCAACCTTAAAAACAGGCAGATGGCTTTTGAAGGAAAAGGCTTGAGAGTTATAGTACCCTTGGACCCTTCTCAAGGAGAAAGGTACATAGAGCCAGTCAGAGATGAAGATCAAGATATTCTGGATCATATCTACAACATCATAGCTAAAGAAGAAGACTATGTTAACCCTAATCCTGAAGGTATAATGGACTGGAAGTGTGATAGTTCTTGCATGACTGATTCAGATGAAGGTTTAGAGAATTGGCAGAATAGACTTTATGAACTACATGGACATCGATGTGCAAGAATTACCAAGTCCCTCAGATGGCTTGGCTCACAGACAAGAGTCTTACCTATTTTTGATGGCTTGACACACCTAATAGATTTTATTGTGCAATTTTCAGAGTAGGTACCAGATTCACAGAAAATGTAGACTCTAGATTCAGTATTTACAGCGACAGCTGCTAGATGGTGGAATGGTCATAAGAAGTATATTCAGAGTTGGGAAGTTTTTCAAAAGTTCCTTCGCCTGAGATTCATGGATCAACCTTAGGAGGTGCAAAGCAGATTTAATGGTAAGACTATCCCTCAAGAACATTTGGAGTAATGTTACGAAGCATGGAAGCATGTACCTAATTAAGAATGGGTACATAGGTTTGTCCACACTCTGGAACCTGTAGCAAAGAACTGGTATGCGGAGGTGGAGCTTCGCCATGGTACTGTAAGTTGGGATAGTCTTGTTTATAGTTTTGTGCTTACATTTTATATTAATTAGGTTTGTCCTGCTTTAGACGCAGATATAATGTTGATCTATACTAAGGTGTTTGATGATAAAGAAATAGCAGAGCACCAACCTGATTGGAAGGCACAAGAAGGTAATGCAGTAGAATGTTATAACCTCGCAATTAATGAGGATGATGACCCATGCAATATTAACATTGCTGAGTCAAAAGGACACTGCAAAGTACATGGACCAACAGTCGAAGCACCTGAAGTGACTCAGCCCTTGAAAACAAGGCAAGTAAACATTGGGTCAGAAGAAATGCCTAAGTATGATACTATTGGAGATTATTGGGATGAAGAAACGGTAAGCAAAGTGACCCAACTTCTCCATGAGTATCAGGACCTATTTCCGATGAAGTTCTCAAAAATGAAAGGTATCCTTGGTGATATAGCGCCCTTATAAATCCCTTTGAAACCTGATGTGAAGCCTATGAAATAGCGCCCTTATAGGCTGAACCCTAAGTACAAAGAAAAAGTCAGGATAAAGTTAGATAAGATGCTCACGGCAGAAATCATTGAGGCTGTGTCGGAGGTTGAAGCTCGAAGCCCTATCGAAGCTGGTGTCAGGAAGTGTCGAATATCCTTATTATGGCGTAGCCACAGTTACTGGTGGTGCTGAAGAAGGACAGGTGTCCGAAGAAGGACAGGTGTGTTAGAGCTCAAAATCATACCGTTGGAAAAAATCAAAATTGGCGGCGCTGGTACGTTAACCGCATTAACTACCTGTAATAATGAGATCCTGAGAAATCTAGTGCCATTTGGATAAGATCTCTATCAAATTTGGCGTCTTCAATGCAGAGTTATGGAAGATTTGGTCGATGGATTCTATAATAAGACACACGGGCCTGCGGCAATCGTATTATGCATTTCCTTGAGTCTTACAATTGAGTCCATGTCATCTGATCGTGAACTTCAGGAACTGTTGAGAGAATTTGAACAGACAAGTCTGCAGAACCTTATGAGCAATACACCTGCCTCTGTACCCCGTGAAGAAACTCCCCCCGCACCGACTCAGCCAATGCAGACATGATCTACCAGGAAGAATTTTAAACCAAAAGTTTTTTCTAAGAGGAATGAAGATAGACACAAGAAATCAGGGAAAACACCGGAGGGTCCCGAGATGAACCCTTCTGGCTCAGCAGAGATCCCACCTGAAGGTTTTGAAGACTTTGGCGAGGTGGAGAATGTTGCATCACACTGGCCCCCTTATCTTCCACCTGTTTGACCAGGAGTTCAGCTACCTCGGCAGACAAAGAAGTTCACATTACACACCCCTTTGCTGCCACCGGGTGTGCAGTTGGTCGGGACAATGACAGGGAAAGTAGATCAGCTCAAGTACGTCGACCACGATACAAATGATTGTGGGAAGTTTCCACAGTTCACACCTGGGACATACTTGCACTCTGTTCACTACCCAAATACTGGAGCGACATTATTAGAAGCGAAACAGCGGGCTACTGGCTTGGACAAAGTTGGTTTGTTGAAGATGCTCAATGTTCCCCACTTCGGTCACAACACACAGGTGACCATGGTGGTCAAGAAATTATTGGCATTGGTGCATGATGGGCACCTATGGATTGGAAACTAGAAAATTGCCATCAATGGAGAACTCATTCACTAGATTACGGGCTTGATGAAGGAAGGCCCTGATCCTAGCATTGAGTTTATGGGAAAACATGAAGACGCAAAGCTAGCACATAGCATGAAGGAATGCTTCAGGCTCACAAAAGGAAAGCAAGGGTATCAAACCTCAACCATTCAGCATCAAAACATTCGATTCACCGCAGAGATCCTAGCATGCAAGCTAATGTGGAAGTGCAGACCAAATGAAGTACATGCCCCGATTGTCAGTATTGCTGCGAACTGTGCGGAAGGCTACATTTACAACTAGGAAGCATACATTGCTAAGGAATTCCTTGAAGATGTACGCGACGCATAGGAGAAAGGTAGACCCTTTCACTATTCATGGTTGTTAGTGCTTATTGCACTGGTAGGATGGTAAGAACCTACCGAGGCACAATTTGTTGATGTGCCTTCGCATATGCCTAGCGTAGCAAGGTATGCATCTTTGTGGGTGTCGCAGGATAAAAGATTCCAGAAAATGACAAACTGCGTGTTCACCTTTTACTCGATGAGTATCTCATATGAGATTCTGAAGATGCCGCGGCTCAGTAATGAGCTCTTTTCTCAGTATGCGGGAATAGCCAACTTCAAGGCTGACATGCATCTTGTCTGTATTCAGGCCCATGCAGATAACAAGCACAAATGGTTGAAGTTACCATATATGGTGAATGAGGAAGACATCCTCGTAGTAGTTTAGCAGTGGCCGGTTGAATGGGTGAAGGATGCAGGGACAAAACCTAACATTCCAGTCCCTCCAGTCACCAATGTGGGCATAGGCCCTAGTCACACGCAGCAGAATGACCCACTCAACGAAAGCGAAGAACAGAGTGAATCACAGCAAAGTGAAGGAGACTAGGGTGGAGATGACGGATATGAAGACAAAGAAGAAGAGTCGATCAAAACCGTCTCAGACCCCAATCGGCTAGATAAGTGCAAGTCACCAGAGGCAGAGGAAGTGACTAAACCTTAGTCCAGAAAGAAAATGAAGGCATCAAAAGGGAAGAATATTGTCGAAGAGCCCACCTTGACAAGTGAGGAGCCCAATCAGGCTCTGACGAAGTCCACATAAGTCCTAACTAAAAAATGGTCCGAGTTCACGGCTACGCACTTGGATGCGCTCATTAGTGTAGCACATAAAATTACAGAATTAAAGGACTTAACAGAACGATCGGCAACTGGCATTGCAGCAATTAGTACCCTAGTAAGCACGTAGACAGACACAAGACAATGGCCAGTCAAAGGTAACAGAGGACAAGTGCCAAGTGCAGCCCTCATCATCATGGACGCAGCATCTCGCTCGCAGATGAGCATGACAGTTGGGATAGACTACACCAAGTTGTCCATGATGGAACTACATCTTTGTCAGTTAGCAATCATGAAGGAGATCCAAGCACGAGACCACTACTCACAAATGCAGTTGGAAAATACCATGAAGCAGAATGCGAGCCTCGTAGCGTAGTTTGAAGAAGTGGACCAGAGGAAGAGGGAAGCAGAAAGCAAGCAGGCCACACTAGTGTGAGTATTGGATGAGGTGTGTTGAAGTCTCCCTAACTTCGACATGCAGGCTGAAGAGGAACTAGACCAAAAAATAGTGAAGTTGAAAGACTACGCACAACAGTCGCAGAGCCAGATAGAGACGATGAAAGCAGAGCATGAGGCTCATATTGTGGAGCTTCAACTTCGCATCGCTCCAAAGAGTCCAACAGAGGTCATGGAGTAGCATCGCAGAGATATTCAGGCCTCAACAACGAATATCACTGATCTTGTGAGCAGCGCAGCAAAACTACTAGAAGAAAGTGTTGACGCCTGCACAAAACTGCAGGAAAATCCAGAAGTAGAAAAGATGCAAGAAACCATCAAGCAGCGATAGGCAGAGCTGGATGCAGTGAAAGTGGAAATTAAGACTCTGCCTCCTATACAGAAGATGCTCAAGGTGAAGCAAAGCAATGCAATCCAGTAGGAAATTGAGTCATACAGAATGAAAGTAACGCTATTGGAAAATTCTATGCAGCCCCTTGTCGACGAGGCCTTGGAGTTGAGCACTGCTGCGGACAACTAGCTCAAAGTTTTGAAGGAATATGATGTATTTGCACAGGAAAAGGTCAACGAAGCATCAAAAATAGCATTACAGGAGTTGGTGGAGAAGGAGCAAGCAGCCAACAATATCATGCATGGCCTCAACAAGCAGTTCACTCTCTTCGCCAACAAGATTCTCCCACCAGACAAGCAGCAGAGTGTCCCGGGATGGGACACTAGTGAGTCTTAGGGGCCTGTTGGGGCGCGCGCCTTAACGGTCACTAATTTTGGTAACTCCGTGGTTTTTGTGGAAGCTTGTAAGTGGAGTTCCGACTAAAAATAGTCTTAGGGGTGTCGAGGTTGAGTCAAATACCTCTTTTTTGTAATTTTCCATAATTTTCGGGTGTAAGCCCATGATTTTGTAATAGTGCACTTATATAAATAGGCACTCATGTAAAGATGTCAAGATCATCTAATGAAATGAGGATCGTATGATGTGAAGAAGTTAGATCTATTTTGGGTTTTAAGGTCAAGTCCCAGCTGTGTGCATGGACGACCTCTGCAGCTGTGTGCGCAGAGGGCTTTTGTAAGGAAGGAACTGCAGTTGAGTGCGCAGCTTAGAGATTGTAAGAAAGGAACTACAACTGAGTGCATAGTTAGACTTGAAGGATGGATCTGCTGCTGAGTGCATAGATCAGAACTGTTGTTTTGTAAGAAGTGGAATAAAAGCGCAGTTTTGTGGACGTAGCCCCTACATTGGGGGTGAACCACGTTATATCTTGTGTTGTGGTTATTTTGTCATTTTTGTTATGTTTTTATGCTTTTGATAAGTAGGTGAATGCTAAAGTAAGATAACTGTTAAATATTAACTTCGTTGTAAATTCCCAGTTAAGGGTTAAGCAAGAAAAGTATTTTATCTAACTGCGAAGCTAATTAAGTGAATATCGAAGCTCTATTTGGTATAATTATTTGTTGTTAAGGGTAAAGGTACAGTAATATCCCTCTTCTGCTTGCAGAAACCTGATTCTACGGCACCCCATAGTTGTTTCGGGTGAGACTGCAACCTTTTCGTAGGTTGTCGCCGAAAGGGACAACACTGTGGGTCTTTTTGTTGGTGAGAAGTTAATGGTATAAAACCCAGGTCTGCCCTATAGCCCAACATTAGAACCGCCCTCCTCCTCCATAGGCTTAGAGACCTAAGAGTGCTTCATTTTTGTACTATCGTGTATTATATTTTGGTGGCTTGGAAGCCCCATTTTTGTATTATGACATCACATTTTGGATGTTTAATGAAAAGCTTTTTATGATGATCGATTTTATTTATTTACATGTGTGTAAAAATGTATGTTTGTGATATAACACATAGTTATCATATGAGTCAGAAACTTGATTTAAAATTATTGAAACATGTATGTATGTTATGTTCTCAAATTTCCGTTATAACAATCTCACACATAAGAATATTCATAATAATGTTGGATCCCTAACATGATACAAGCCATTAAGTTGTGACACTACTAACTGCGAATCAAGACATACCTCAAGAAAGAGAACACCATGTGAAATGGAATCCCACAATAACTCGATAATGTCACTATACTCAGCAACATTGTTCGAAGAAGGCCATAAACATATGCCTCCTGAAGACAATACCTGACCCGTAGGAGTATAGATCACCTAAGCAGCAGAGGATGAGTTTTGAGTGTGGCGGCTAGCACCATCAGCAAATCCTATGTAAGTAGAATATTCCATTAACATCTGCCATAAGAAAAGAAATCTAATCAATAAAATTGATCACCATAAGAAAACCTAACTATGCAAAAAATTGTACAATAATATACAATAATCAGCCCTGGCTGAAGATCATGCATAGTATTTTCTAATATAGAGCCCATTTCTAGGCTTTAGCAAGGCTGTCCCTTCATAATCCACCAGCTCATAAGCACCTTTCTCTAACACGCGTTTGACTACATAAGGACCATGCCACATGGGGTTAAACTTCCCTGCCCCCAAGGGTTCTCTAGCTTGATCCGACAAAATGACCAAATCACCTTCACTAAACCTCCTTGAATGGATAGACTTATCATATTGGACCTTAACGCAATGCTTATTTACTTCTAGAGCCACTAAGGCATCTCGGTGTTGCTCATCAAGCTGCTCTAAGTGGACCAAACATTCCTCCAATGCGGAAGTGTCTAGTCAAATCTCTATAGCTAGCTTCAACAATGGGATTTCGCATTCAATCGGAAAGACAGAATCCACTCCATGTATAAGCTGATATGGAGAAAAACCAATGGCAGTCTTACCCGCGGTCCTATAGGCCCACAAAGCAATATATAACATGATATTCCAATTCATCTTGCTTTGTGCGATGGTTCATTGGAGAATGGACTTATGTGATTTGTTCACTACTTTAACCTGTCCATTCGCATAAGGGTAATAAGAAGAGGAGTGCTCCTACTTATAATCTAACTTTGAGGCCAACTCTTCCATCATTCTATTCTAAAAGTTCCTACCATGGTCAGTGACAAGATCTTTCGGAATGCTGAACTGAGTAATAATTTGGTTGAATATGAAATGCATCGCTGTCTCACCGTCAGATTTAACCGTTGGCATAGCCTTAGCCCATTTCATGAAATAATCAATAGCCACTATAATATGATGATGCCCCCTAGTCAAAGCTGGGTTTCAATCCATGAATTCAATCCCCCACTTGGTGAAGGGACCAGTGGTGAGTGCATATTGCATGAAAACACCTAGCAAGGGTGACACTTCTTAACCGCATTGACACAATATTTGAAGATCGATGGCCAAAAATATCCCGCTCTCAAGATTTTTTTGGCTGTAGAAAGCCCACATAAATGACCACCACATGCCCCTCTGTGGCAATCATTCAGCACAACCTCAGCCTCGTCATGGGTTAAACAATGACGTAAAATGGAATCTATCCCATGTCGGTACAAAGTGTTATCCACTATAAGTTAGTTCTTAGATATATGATGTAATCATCGTCACTCATCCCATGAAAGGTGAGTAGGGACCTTCAACATTTGTAAATATATGATGATATCCCCATACCATGGATCCAAAGTTAAGATAAGGAAAATATGCTCATCGACAAACGTATCCTCATAAACCTCCTCCTCCTCCATACTTGGAAAATCAGAAATGAGATCCGCAAAAATCAACGATTTCTTTGATTTCACTGAAACAAATTTGAGATCGAATTATTACAAAATAAAAACCCACTTATTATACTTTCCCCCAATCATCCTTCTAGTGAGGATGAACTGAAATGGATTGACATGAGCTACCACCAAGGTCTAGAGAAGGAGAATGTAATGTCTCAATATCTGAACCGCATGAACGGTGGCTAAGGCAAGTTTCTCCACATGGGAATAACAGATTTCCACATCAATAAGGTTCCGGCTCAAATAATATATGACATGCTCATGGAGCTCTTCATCCCCCTAAACCAAAACCATATCAATCGTCTCCATGGACATGGACACATAAATCAAAAAGTCACGGCTATAGTCAGGTGGACTAAGCATAGGGGTCGATGCTAAGGCTCTCTTAAGAGCATAAAATAATTCTTGGAATCACTCATCCCAACAAAAATTAGTGTCCTTAGTTAAAAGACGCATAACTCCTTTAGTCAAATTTGCAAAGTTAACAACAAATATCTGCAAGAAATTTTCCATGCCTTGCAAACATTGAAGATGTCTAATATTGTGCGGGGGAGACAATTGAAGTATTTCCTCAACCTTTGAGGGATCAACTCTTATACCCTCCTTGGAAACAATGAACCCTAGCAAGTGACCAAAATTTACGCAAAATATGCACTTATGAGGATTTAACCTAACCAGGTAATGGCGACATCTTTTGAATACTAATCTCAAATGGTATGGATGACGCACTCTCAACTGAGAATAAGCAGGAAGGTCATCCAAAAATACTTCAATAATTGTTTTGAGATCGTGAAAAATCAAGGTCATAGCCCGTTGAAATGTGGCTTCGATGTTTTTAAGACCAAAAGGCATATTCCAATATGCAAACATACCCCAAGGACAAATAAATGCAGTTTTTTGTTGATCCTCGGGTTTGATCTGAATCTGATTATATCTGGAAAATATATCCATGAAGGAAAATACCTCGCTTCCCACACACTCATCCAAAATTTGAACAATAAATGGCATGGGAAAATTATCCTTAGGACAAGCACGATTTAAATCACGAAAATCAGTGCATATACGGATCATTCTTTGCTTCTTATCAACTGGAACGGAGTTTTAAACCCACTCTGTCAAGGGAATGGGATAGATAAGACTGAATTTTAACAGCTTCTCTATCTTAGCCTTAATAGTGCTTTTCTAGGATTCACCGCCTGCAAACGTTGTCGAATAGGCTTCGCATTTGGATAGGTATTAATTTCATGTTTGACAAGACGAGGGTCGATACCTAGAATTTCCTCGTATGACCAAGAAAATATGTCACGAAAATATTTCAACAGCTTGGTATACTCCTTAATCTCATCAGGGGAACAGTTTCCCCCAATGGAGACATTCTCAATTTTGCCAGGATCACGAGAGATATTGATAGGAATAGTAGGTGATATATTAGCCATGTTCCCATCAGCCATCTGACCAGGAGAGCTCAATGGAACCATGGGACTGCCAATATTCTTGCTAAGAATATCCCTAAAGTCCTCCCACTCCAAATGGTCAAGCTTGTGAAGAAAATAGGATCTATGATGTAACTCTTCCCAAGGTGGCTCAAACCCATACATGGCCTCAATAATGACTTCATCTGATGGAGAAACATCACTAAGAAAATCATGTGTGTGAGAGGACTTAAGTTCCCATGTAGGCAGCACATACGGGTCCTCCTCCTCCTTCCGCGAAGAGGAAGGACTAGGCTCTGCAACACAATCAAGATTCGCTTGATATGCTATCATTGCTTCAGGCAACGACACATCCATTTCGACAGGTCCATTCGAAGGACTTGGTAAAGGAAGAATCCAAGGATATTCCATATGGGTAGTGCAAAAAGACATCGAATTCAATGAAGATGAAGCCCCACCGAAAGTAGATCTGATCATAAGAATGGGCGCAGGACAACTAAAGGTCCCCATAAGGGATGGATACATACCTACACCCACACTCCTATTTGTCGGTTGATAATGATCGATAATCAGGATAGAAGCTCCCGATGATGCATTAACACTCGGATTTTTGAATGATGTTTGATCAATCCTAACAATATTCCCATTAAATAGAAAGAATACTACTTGAAATAGAGAAGAGGCTACAGCTTGTATACTATACATCCAATTCTGACCTAGTAAAAGATTGTAATCAAGGGGTGCATCAACCACATTGACCTCAATCACGATGGTCTTCCCTCCCAAACGGACCTTAAGAGAAGGAATAATTTCATGTGTCTAAAACGATCTACCATCAAAGGAAGTCAACATGTTAGCGGATTGAGACAACTCGGGAGAAACCAAACCCTTCCAACACAACAAAGACATCACGGAAGCAGCAGCGCCTTCATCAATCACAGTGCATTTGACGGTCATGTTAAGACACTCTACATGAATCAAAAGAGACACGTAGTAAGGCAAGCAAGGCTGTAGTCCCATGGCTTCAAATTTGATGACGAAAGATTAAATATCATCATTAACCCCAAGAGTAGAAAGCAAAGATTTCATTTGCAAAGGACAACTCTGAAGTACTTCAATCGCAGACATCGCATAAGGATTTTGGCCCAAATCCTTGACAACAGAATAGTTTTGGGCAGCTCGGGCATTAGGATTGTGCCCCAAACACTTTAGGAATCCCTTAGGAATGTGAAGTGTAATCTCAGGTTTATCCATAGGGTTTTCAATACGGAAAGGGTTCTCAGGTGGAGCGGGTTCCTTCCTACGGTCCAGTTGTGATGAACCATAGTATTTTGCATGAGTCACAACCTTAGTAGCATGCACCATGTTTATGCAACCATGACTAGTATTGGATTTCAATGGATTTTGATCTCCACCTGACACACAATGAGGATCATGGGTTCTCAAGTTCATATTTTGATTATGGGGTAAAGAATTGGTCAGCACATCTGGGCCTTGTGCTATGAACCTTGAGGCGTCTTCCATACGAGGGAAGAAGTGAGTGAGGTGGTCATCCTTACACAAATTTCAAGGAAACTTAACCTTACGTTTAGACTGCTTGTCCCCCCCAGCATTGCAGGAATTCTTGTCATTAAAATTGGCATTTTCATTCTTATTTCCACCCTTATGATTGCTTTTACCCTTTTTCTTATTTCTTTTGGGCTGCTGGTTGCCCTTTTGGTCTGACGATTGCACAGAAAGTACAATCACCATTTGGGTGGGTTGAGACGAAGCCATGGCTTTTCTCGGCGTGGATTGATTAATATACAATCGAATCACTTGTTTCATAATCGAATCTGCAGGTTTGGTACTTGTACAACCCACAAATCCATCGGCATGTGGTCTAGGCTTGATCTTGGGATTGAAACTAGAACGCGGAGCATTAGGTATGATCCCATATAGAAGTCTGGATTGAGCATAAATCAAATCCAATTCCTGTGCCCTAAAAATTTCTTGTTCCTTGTTATGGACTTCGGATGTAGAAACATCCTTTGCGATGTAAGGTAGTAATGATTTAAGGAACCACTCAAGGATAAAATCTGGTGGTATGAAATCTTTAATCAACCTCTTCCGTCTACGCCACTCTTGGATATGGTCCAAGATATGTGTGGCTTTGTCTTGTCAAAATGTTGACAAGATTTATTTACCAACATCGTAACGCATGGGTAGCTAGAAGTGATTGAGGAAAGTCATAGCAAGGTCATCGAACAAAACGAATGCCCCCCTTGGAAACTCTATATACCATTTCACTGTAGGCCCAGTGAGGGTGTGTTGAAATAGCCTTAAATGGATTGAGTCATCATGTAAGAAATTGGAAGAGCACCAAAGGTGGAAAGTAGTGACATGTTCACTAGGATCTTCTCCTACTTTGCCCTCGAATTTGAGAATGTTCGAGGGAAGCTTGTTAGGGATAGCTAGCCAAGCCGGGTCATGAGATACTAGATCATTCATTAGTCTTGACAAGTCAGGTAAGTTTAACATTACGAGGAAAGGGATACTAGGTTGAGCCAGTCTATGCCACGCTCCCTGATAGTTTTGGTTCATATAAGGCTGACTAATGGAAATACCATGGCCTTGGCCATAATATCCTCCTCCCGTTTGACCCATGTAGGGATACATGGAAGCATTATGATGTGGTGTACCTTGACTATGCAGTGCTACAAATCCATAATTAGAGGAGTAAGCAGGTTTTTGATACCTGTACGCATAGGGTTGATAGTTCTGTCCATACTACGGTCCATAAGATTGTCCATGAGAAGTTCCATAAGATGTCCCATGGGATGTCCCATGAGAAGATCCATAATTAGGGACATGGGTAACTCCTTGAAATGGACCGTAAGATGATCCAGAAACATGAATATGACCTTCTGAGACAACAAGAGGTACTTGACTCTGAGATACTACCGTGTGAGTAGTCATAGTAGGAACATGACCAGTAGCAACATTTCATCCCAAAGGACCATGTGAATGAGGGGGAGGAAGGGTTGTCAAAAATGCATTTGAAGGAGTAGGGTTTGAGGACGAAGGTACATGTGAAGGGATGTAACTAGTATTCCCTATGGTTACTCATCTCAGTTCTGGTATCTACATATGACTACTAACAATAGATCTAGGATGGACATGTGAGGTAGCCTCCACCACCGGGATGGAAGGTGCAATGTGACTAGTGCTCCCAAATATATCCACATGGAAAGGAATAGGAGTGCCCCCAAGCACAGTGCTAGGTTCAATTTCTGACTCGGCATGATGTGTCGGATCATGTGCAGGGATATCAGGCATGCCATAATGAACATGACTAGTGCTTGTGGGTTCATGATGAGTCTCGTCTCCTAGAAACCAATACCGACGACCTGTGAATGAGGCATCATAACTAGAATGTGAAGGTATTTCTGGTGAAGGATCATATACAGGAGTAGAATCTAGATCCCCAACCTCTTGAGGTGGAGAAGACATCTTAGGAATCTCATCCTCGCGATCTCCCATTGTGTGTGAATCAATGTGATAAGTAGTTTTCTCGAACTGTCTGTTTCTCTCTCCTAAAGGAGGAGGAGATGTGGAAGGTAGAAGTCCTGATAAACGATGACAATGGAAAAGTGCCGCACTCGAATCCACAATGAATCAAAAAATGAAAAAGAATCTTTCTAATTATGCAAACCCTAGGAAAACTAGCGTGCACAGAGCATACACCTATACAATGTAAATCCAGATCACAAGCAAACAAGGGTAGGATATGTGAGCTCCCGAATGAAGCAGGTATGTCTCACCTAGGAGAGGCTTGAGACTACCATACACAACAAGCGGAGGTTTGTAACCAATTATAGTGTCCCTCAACTTCAACGCATATAGCGACTGTGTTGTCCAACCCCTACCTGGCCAAGACAGCTACAGAATAACCTCTGCAATGTACCCCCTGGATAACCTAGGTAAGGCAACTAAGGTCACCTCGATATAATCAATGCTCAGGTAGAGAGTCATAGGCAGGATTGACCGTATGGGCAGGGTAGCAAAGTCTGAAACTCCCGAAAGAGCCCCCAGATATGAACACAATCCTGGAAATATCTTCGATGCTACTTAGTTATGACCAAGGGTCATCCCAATCATTAACCGCTCACACTACCTCATGCTTAACTCCCTTGTAAGAGGAGGATCCTGAGAAACACTGATTACACCAAGGAATTTCACACTCTCACCTGGATAGACACATACATGTTTCGTTTAGTGGTCTTGGAGAATTTACTCACAATGAACTACTCCAAGACCCTAAAACCATAATCTTGTTGATGCACCCTATAAAATAAAAGAGTGTAATTCATTTTATTATGTGCTGATTTTAATTGGATTATTACTCAAAGGGGAAAATGATCGTGCAACTAATGGTGTTATGACACAACCAGAAGTAAAATGCACACCTAACAATCAAAGAAAATGCACCATGTCAAATGAAAAATGGGGTATGCTACTACGTGAAATGAAAAAAATTTCTTCAAATGAAAATGCAATCATTCCTATATGAAAATCTGAATAATATTTTCAAACCAAACCTAGCGCAAGTACCATGCAAAATGCAATAATGCATAATGATGTAAAAATAAAATATTTTTGTATTTTTTTAATCAAAATGAGATAATAAAGCAAAAGCATGACCCTACAACCCCCAGACTCTGCAAGCACTATTCAGACAGCACCCAAGAAAAGCACTAAGGTAAAAGATACCTAATGCACCAATCTCAAAACAAAAAATAGAAAATGCAATGACAAGAACATTCTAAAAAAAAATTCAAACTAAAAAGCGTCTCTGGTTAGAAATGGAGGTGTATACAGAATCCAGAAGCATCAAAGAAGACTCAACAATTATCCAAACTCACCCAATAACACTTAGTCTTCCCCAAAAAGACAAAACTCAGGGCATACACGAGTCTGTGTAGAAAACCTATGTATATACGTGGATATCCCAGTAAAAATTGCATGTACACACGACTGTGAAGACAAAACTCACGTACATGAAGAAAAAGAGATTAAAAAAAAGGCAAGAAGACCAATTAAGACAAAATTTACACCTATCAGACACTTCCAGGAAAACATGCCCCCAAACCCGACTGATAAAAATAGAAATCAGAGCAATTCAAGAACATTGAATGCTGATAAAACCCCCAAAAGAAATGATTAGGAACTCCCTAGTATGGTCACCAATTCTGTTATGGAGAAAAAATCCTATGGCTTGGGGTACCACAACAAACAAAGTAACCACATAAATTAATCCTTTCCTATATGCAAGAGAAACCAAAAATATAACACTAAAGGATCTCGAAACATACCTTATTTCGGACGATTGATGTAGATCCCCATTGAGCTTTTCCACTCTCACTTATATTAGCAATTTTGTCTCTCAACACTCAGCAAACAAGACAAGCATGCTATATAATTGTGTTAGACATACTCTAGCATATATCATCAATAACATATAAGCATTTAAAAGCATCCATGGATTCAATACTCATTTAAATACACATTATTGGACAGGAAAATATATTTCTATTAATATAAATCAGAGATTACAATAGTGACATCCTCTATCGGCACATCTGCGAATTGGAGAAACTGAGTCCTCCAACTGGGCCTCCACCACTTTAATCCTCCATCTCTCGATAGCAATCTCACAAGAAAAAGTAAGCTTGGGAAGAACACAAAGTGCTCCAAGGGACAAAGGGATGCAGACTCAAGTATAAGCTCCGGCAACAATGGACTATAGTTTTCTTGCTCTTCAATTCCTCCCATTTCAATGTATCCAAAGGGTTCCTTATATAGTTCTTCAATGGGGTAATGGAAGGTCAAATCCGAGTGATCTCAAGGCATATGGAAGGCCAAGAGACAAGTGACTCAGATCCACATCTAGGAAAACTCCAAAACTATTTGGCCTTTTGCTCACATCGCAATGTACGCATATTTGAGGGACATATCCGCATATATACCCGATAACAGGTTTAAAAGTCGCGTATAGCAAATAATGCATGTTTTTACAGATGATCTTGGAAACATCAAAGGTACAAAAATGGTCCACGGGGTCGAAAGAGTTTGCGGAGGGACAGGGAAGGCCATAAAGGTGTGATCCACCATGTGTGGTAAAATTAGTTGTTAACAGGCCCCATTAGTGTTCTACATTTTGTTCCCATCAGCCATGTTCACAACATAACGTCTTTTCATATATCGAACACTTCCCCCTTTCTTAATTGACCATTATGGAGTTTGTATTAAGCTCTTATTTGGCTCTTAAAAAAATGAAAAAATCACCAAGCATGCTTACTTCCTTTCACGCTTGTTAAAGTATTTGAAAGGGCGTTTATGTAGCCTCTTTTATCCTTTTTTTAGACTATGTAGATTATCATCAGAAAATGACCACCTTGGCACATTCAGGCCAGAAACATTTCCCTTTGCATCCTTTTATGCTTTATCGGGCATTGGGACCGAAATTTACGAATAATCTCATCATGGGTTGTCTTTCAATATCTTTTCCAGCCTTCTCATCAAGAAAATATTCTTGAGCAAATCTGGTTTCATTCATACTCGTAAAAGTATTTGAATGACTGTCCAATCAGTATAAGTTTAACCTTTTTCCGAACTGATTGGGATACAAATGGTAAAGAAGTATTCCTTCCCCAAAGGTTGGAAGAGCTATCCTATGCACACTTTTATCATTTTTCATACTCAGGAGACTACATACAAAAAATATACCACACCAGAGTCTTCTTCCTATATTTAGATTCTCTAAAAATGAAAACACCATCGAGCATTTACTTTCTCGGGCTCGTTAAACATACACTAGATATTGTTATAACAATGTCTTTCGACGCCACCCTATATTACAATTTAGAAAAATCCCCACTTTTAGCTTCCTTTATTCAGAGTATTTTGCAACAAGACTTCCTTGGATCCCCTAGACATCACTAGTCCAGTTACTTCCCTCAGTATTTCCGATTTGCAGTTATCTTCCTAGTATTACAACTATGATCCCTACCCCATGAGTTAGTTTCATTTGTCGATAGGTCAACCCTACCAACATACTATGAAAAAAGGAAGTTTGAGTCCCCCGTACTCACCTACCCTGTTCCTCCATTCAATGTGCTAGTCCCTAGATTGTCCGACACCTTTGATTTTCTCCCTTGTGCTTCTCTTCAAGGAAACATTATTGCCTTAAGTAGTTGCAGGTCTCCTTCTGTCGAAATCAACACATCTATTCCAGAGGATAGACCCAGAGGTCCCTATATCCTGGTTTCATTCACCTTATTGATGAATTCCTTGGAACACTTGAGAGGAGTCATTAGTGCCCCTCGGGGTGTTTGTGTCTCACGTGCTCGACTTCAACTACATCATCGCACCGTTGAGATTTGTACACAGTATTGGTCTATGCATTATTTGATTGAAGACCCCTATTGTCACCTGACTCTAGCACATTGGCAAGTCTATTATGGGACCCAGATAGGTTCATGTCCCATGTGATTTTTGGGATGCGTTGGAAACAATGTTCAGAAGCCCCAGAGCAGTGCTTCTATGTACCTTTAGTATTGATGCGGCATATTGTACCACAGATATTCTGACTCCATGTCAAGGAATCCCTCCAGTTATGTACACTGCCAGATTGAATAGAGCATAAATTGGGACCCATTAATCTAAAAACCAAAATCCACCATGGTTCAAATGAGGAAGCTTTGCTTCTTCACAAGTCTCTCAGGCATATGATGAGATCCTGCCCTCACACATCAGGGGGCAATCTGTTAATGCAAAAAATTGCTCACCTAGATCTACATGGTATACACCACATACATACATCATTTTCCTACCATTTTCCTTACTTTTGACCTTCACAACTATGGTTTACCTTCATTCTCTCTCAAAAAAGGGAAAAAAACCCACAAAAAGGCCAAAAAACCCCGCAAAAAGGCCAAAAAAGATCAGAAAAGGGATAAAAGGCAAAAAAAAAAGGTTGAAAAAAGGGTCTTTAAACCCTAAATAGGCCTCCAAAACCTTAAAAGAGAGAAAATGACAAAAAACCTAAAAAACATATTATAGAAATAGTGTGAAGGTCTCCATCAAAAGATGCTTATTCCTTCTTCCATTATTCTATTCTGTGAGGACGGTGAGAAACCATTATTCTCAAAGTATTAACACCATTTTTCCAGTCATTCCATAGCTCCAATATCTCCCATCCAGTACGTTGAGACTTTCTCCATACGAACTAGCTTGTGGAGACGCGGTCCATTTCCAAGTTTGGGCACGGTGGCCCATTTTCAAGAAAAATAAAGTATACTTGTCATGTTTTTTTCTTTATTTAGTTTATCCGTATTTACTTATCGATTTCATTTTACTAATATTGTTTTTGTTGTATATTTCCTTCATGAATTCTACCCTTCTGTCTCATTGAAAGAAGGGAGGTAACTCTTTTGTAGGTAGCAAGAGTGAAAACCCTGCTACACACCCAATAAGAAAATTCCAACTTGCATCCATGGCAGGTTGAAGTCATTTGTGCATGCAAGAAGAAAACATGCACAAGGTGAGATCCAATCACTTATTGAGATTAAGAAGAAGGATGAAGAGTTATTAGCTATGGGAAAGAGATATGAGGATATGTCACTTGAATCATCAAGAAAAGTTGATTATATATTCATGGATTGGATAGATAAATATATCAATTAAATAGAGGAGCAAGGATGCAGTAGAGTTGCTAGCATCAGTAGAGGTTTGTTTGGCATGCATACCTTGAATGGAAAAGCTCATGAGATACCCCTATGGTTGGTGGATTACTCTATATATTATCTAGTTGATAAAATTATATACAAATCAACAAATAAAATTCCTTATTCATCCATTAATTGGGTGGATAGAGACACCAATGAAATAAATACCTTGGGAGGCAAAGGATTCTTTTATTTCTGCAATAATTTTTTTGTTATAGCTGACATTATCTTTACTTGCGAGAAGCAACAAATATTTGTTTTGCAGTCATTAGATATATCATGTACACATCCACATGAGGTGCATTTTTAATTGCATGTGTTTGAGGAATTAGAGAACAAACAAAATAAATACCAAGCACTTGCATTATTTCAGATAAATTTGGAGTTGAATATGGGTGGAAATTGTATAATTTTGAAGGCGGCATATGATCACACTTTCCCTGATCCAACCAATGAAGGAAGCAATGCATCCATTATATTGATGGATAAGTATTGTAGATAGTTGGTTCACAAATCTTCAACCCACGCTTCCATTTCAGCTACATCATGTGGGGATGAAAATTGTGTGAAATGATTTTTTTTTTGGCGCCACAGGAGGAGCATAAGAATTCTACTTTTACATTTTATATATATTGATGGTAAATCCATGTGTTTTGAAAATTGAAATAGTAGTAGTTGAATTAGTTCCACCTATATCAATCAGCATGAGAGTTTGTTCATCCCTTTATTGGGTGGCTGGACACATCATTGAGATGTGGTCCCCATAGGGTAATCATTTTTCTTGCATCAATGGAGGCTCATAATGACAACTTTCTGAAGTTGGGAGGAGAATTTATATCTCTACATAGGAGGAAATGGGATCTAGGAATTCTATGTATTTATCTTAACTGGGTGAAAATTTTGTGGAATAAGAGTTAGTCATTATGGGAATGACTATTATCATACCAGTACAGCGGAAAGGGTTGCCTAGTGAAGACACCACTTGGGAGGGTGAACAAATTTTGCAGCACCTTGTATTACTTCTTCTTGAGGAAAAGCAAACTTCAGAGGGGAATATTGTCATGTACCTTCCTTGAAGGACATTAAATTGTTTACATTTTCAGTTCCAAGGGGTTTAAAAGAGGAATTAAATCAATTAAATAGAGGGAGTTTGATAAATTAATACGATTGAGGCATGTATTAGATTAAATTTCCAATTCTGATTTTTGTATGTAATTAATTATTATGGAGAATAATTAATTTGGGAAATGATATGTACATGTTCTAGAAGATGAGAGGGCGCACTAGTAAATCCAATCTACTGAGGATAAAAAATTAGCAACAATACAAAATCAAGAAAACACAATCTGTCATAAAAAAAAGATAGCAACTATTAGAAGCAAGGAAAAGAAAGGATGCTTCAAAAGCAGGAAAGTGCAGAAAAAGAAGTAAATGCTTGGTTAAAGAGGGAGTAGTTTACAATTTGGTTAAAGGATGTAAAGAAAGGAAACATGACCTAAATCTCAAACTTGCTAATCTCCTTAAGGAAGCCACACTGATGGGTTAGGGTTAGGGTTTGCAAGTGTTTAACTTGCTCAATACATTGGATGAATTACTCAACAAGTCACTCAGTATATAAAAGAATTATTCCAACTCATTTGAACAACTTTTTATCATCAGTATTTTTATGTTGAGTGAATCATAGCTTCTTGTTTGAGTGATGTGCCTCAGCTACCTTGGGGATGCGCTGTAAGATTTCCTAGTTTCTTCTGTCTTCCATTATATTATTCATTGCAACCACAAAGAGATAAGGCTAAACGATTCAAGACCAATTTCAATATCATATACCATGCATTCAACCTTGGAAATCGAGCTCCAGTGAAGGATACTTCACTTATGCTACAAAGAATGCAAGATTGGTGTCAGGTGTTGGTTTCAAGCCTCTAATCTTCAGTATTGGGTACCACTGGGGGAGATCAAATCCTCCAAACTATTTTTAATCTTATACTAACCTTATTAACATTATTGTCTCTGATATACAGAAATATATCTACTTCATGAGGTCATAATGCCAAATTTTCAGTGAGAGAGGCATTCCAATGCTCAATTACTGATCCTTTTGTAAGATTTTATGTAGTGGCACTGATTTTATGGACGTGATAATGATATATGATTTTGATGAATATTAATAGAATCTGATAAAACTCTGATAATAATTATTTTTATAGGTGATAAACTACATAATCGAATTTCATCTTTATTTGCTTACCTCTGCTCCTTAGGTACTCAATTTTGACTAGTTTTACTGTTTTTGTAGGTCATACACTCCAAAAAAATCCCAAAAGAACTCACAGGACCTGATTTTATTGAGGTTGCACAGTGTTTGGGATACCTCCTCTGCACATGCAATCTTTAGGCCAATTTTCGTAGTTTTTCGCAAAACACACCCAAACACTTACGAAATATTAAAAAAAATTATGAAATTGTATAAATGATGTTAGTAAAATAAACATATAATTATAACCTACCTAATCCTTTATGATCCTCTAGTTGTTTATAATCAATTGTTAAGATCTTAGTTTGCACCAATTGAGAGTCCCAGAAGCCTTGTACTAGACTTCATCTTGGATTATGATCAAACACTAAAATGGCCCAACATGTAGGTGCTTATGGAGAGGAAACTTCATTTCACCTGCAGATATTATCAATTATATCCCAATAACCATTCACAACTCTCTGTTTATGTCATTGATGCTTATTTTTTTCCTTGTTGAAGAAAGTACTTAATTCCCTTGTAAAATTATATTCCAATTTTGAAAAGATCAATAGCAAGAGTTAATATTTCAGGTCCCATCTAGATAGGGGATATTACATATGATATGGGATGCCAGTGATGATGCAATGATATGCGATGCTTTTGAGGATGTGACGAGATGCGATGCTTTTGATGATGTGTCAAGATGTGATGCCCATGATGATGTGTGAATATGTGATTCTCATGATATGATGATCGATATGTGATGCTCTGTGATGATGATGTTCAATGGATTATGATGATGTTGATATAATTGTGAAAAATTACTATGACTTATAGACTTACCAATCGGTTATATAGATGTATTGTTGTGTTATAGAATACCTTCCTTATTAAGAGGGAGTGTTATAGAAATGTAAATGTGAAAGATATTATATTTTCTATTATTATTATTATTATTATTTCCCCTTCCAAAGATGTTGTTCCTCCGATTAGGGATTTTATTGGTGTATATTGTCATGTAAAGTATTGAGGTAAAACGTCAATTCAAAATCGAGTCAGTAGTACCCACAAAAGTATTATTAAAATGTTATTTTGAGTCTCCCAATGCAAGTTTTATAGCCCAAAATGACACATCTCTACCTTTGACCACTTTCCCATGATTTCGTCGCATGTCAACACTTCCATGATGACACTTCATGAAAGTCATTGAAAGTCACTAAAAAAACAACTAACTTGGAGGACCCATGTCAGGAGTTTTGTAACTCCATTTGACCTCATCTCTACACCATTTGAAAGATATTTTTGTTAGCTAAAACTTTCCAAAATACACCAAAGTATGAAAATGCCCAAAAATATCCTAGAAATGAGTGTTTTGATGTGTATGTGAGTTTCCTTAAGGAAACATGCATACGTATGCCACTGCCTATATATAATACCCGTGTACGCCTCTAAAAAAATGTCAAAAAATATATATTTTTTGAAATTCGAGTAATTTGGGTATTTATGCAATTGACTCCTTCAATTGTAACTACTTCGTCTTCGACCCTAACTCTTCATTAAGCATATAAATAGAGGTAGGGAGGTCCATGAGAGGAGACTTGAATCTTTGCATTGTTATGCTGGAGGATTTGGAGCTCTCTTTGACCACACATTTTCCCTAGAAGTATTCTCCTTGTGTTGTAGAGCTTAGAGGATGAGTTCCTTGGATAAGAGAAGCAATAGAACTAGATCAAGGTTTCGTGAGGTGCTGAACTTGGAGAGAAGGTATATTTGTACTTGTTTTCAACATTAATAAAGATGTGATGTCCTTTTTCTTCCCAAATCAATGTGTCTTGTATATTGAATCTCTGATTATGATTATATGATGTTATTTATCAGATTATGTTTTCATGTTTCATTGAATATAATCTCCTTTCATATAGTCTATTTGGTTTGAGGAAGGTATAATTTGTTTTTTAGGTCTCTTGAAGCAAGAGGAGAAAGAGGAGCAAGAAGAGGATTGAAGGGAAGCTTGGATCAACCTTCATTTGGCTAAGGTATGAACCATTATAATCTCTAAATCTTGTTTGTATTTTCTTGCAGAACCATTTGCATCCACCTTTCAACCCCAGTACATTGATGGCCTCTTAAACCCTAGCCATAGGAAACTTTCCTTTACAACAGAACTGGCAACTCCATTGGGGATAGCCTTGTTTGTTTGGGGTTTCTTTGTATTTCTTTCAGTCTTTTACAAAGATTCAAGTCTCCTCTCATGGACCTCCCTACATCTATTTATATGCTTAATGAAGAGTTAGGGTCGAAGACAAAGTAGTTACAACTGAAGGAGTCAGTTGTATAACTACCAAAACTACCCAAATTACTCAAATTTCAAAAAATATATTTTTTTGACATTTTTAGAGGCATACGCGGGTATTATATATAGACAGTCGTGTACGTACGTGGGTTTCCTCATACACATAAAAAAAACTCATTTTTAGGGTATTTCTAGGCATTTTCAAACTTTTGTATCTTCTAGAAAGTTTTATCTAATACAAATATCTTTCAAACGGTGTAGAGATGAGGTCAAACAAAGTTACAAAACTCAAGATATGGGTCCTCCAAGTTAGGTTTTTTTTCAGCAACTTTCAATGACTTTCATGAAATGTTTTCATGGAAGTGTCGACATGCGAAAAAATCATAGGAAAGTGGTCACCGATAGAGATGTGTCATTTTGAGCTATAATAGAAAGTCATCCCTTACAGCAAGGAGAAGTCATCCATGTTGGGTTATTAGGCCTTTCAGCTGATTAGTATAAAAAGGAGAGGTGCCTTCCTCATTTGGACATGGTGACCAGTGAAGGAAGTTCACTAGAGAGAGGAGAAACAGTTCATTTGAGGAGGAGGAAGTAGTCTGGTCTTATTTCTTGGGTCTTACACTGTACTTGGTTGAAGTCTATCTCGAGGAAGTTTTTTTTGACTTTCTCTCCCCATGAGGGTTTCCCAGGATAAATATTTGTGTTCTCTTTTCTTCTATACTTGTTCTTCTTTCAGTGATCATTTTTTTTTGACATAACAAATTTTGAATAAATATTAACATGAGGTTGTCTCTCATTTTGATAATCTTTACAAGTAGATTCCCTCAAACAACTTGGTGGAGCAATTAAAGGTTTTGAATTTGTATCCTAGATTCTTCAGTACATAGGAGGGGAGGAATATGGGGAAGAAGTTTGAGCTCAAATAAATTAAGGAATTCCTATCTAATTTTATGAAGGATAAAATTCCAGGCCCGAATGACTATAAATTTTAGTTCTTTCTACATTTTTTTTACATTATAGGGTAGGACCTAGTAAGAGCGATTGAAGAGTATAGGAAGAAGGAACTTGTCCTTGTAAATATCAACTCTACCTTTATCTCTATGATTTCCAAAAGGGATATTTTAGAGTCATATGATTATTTTAGGCCTATCTCTTTGTGTAACCTATTGTATAAGACAATCACAAAGATCATTTACAAAATATTGAAACCGGTTGTGGAGAAGGTTTAGTCCTCAGATCAATTTCGCTTCTTATCCATCAGACAAATTTTGGATGTTGTGGGTATTGCATGAGAATTTCTACACACAGGGGAAAAAAAGCAACAACAATATTTATAGTAAAACTTGATTTAGCAAAATCATATCACCATGTTGACTAGTCATTTGTCAGGTTTATGTTAATCTAGATTGGACTGCCAATGGATGTAATTGATTGGATTACGACATGCATTAGTTCGGCCTATTTCACTCTTCTTGTCAATGGATCTCTCACTTATTTTTCTGTAGTAGTAAGGGGATAAAACAAGGGTTCCCCCTATCACCCCTGTTGTTTATTATAGTTATTGAAATTCTGAGTAGGCTCGTAAACCATGCCAAGGAAAAGCATAAGATAAAAGGTATTAAAATCTCTCGTTAATTGTCAATTACACATCTCATTTTTGTTGATGATGTACATACTCTTTTTAGGGTTGGGTAATTTTTAGGAATGGAAAAATATCACAACTTTATCGAGGTCTTTTGCAAAGCGACATGGATGATGATCATCGAGGAGAAGTTAATCTTGCTGCATAATAACCCTAATGTGTGGATATGAAAGTAGATTAAAGAACTCTTTCCATTCTCAGTTGTGGGTATGGACTAATGTTTTAAGTATCTTGGATACCATTTGAAGCCAAATTTCTACAAGGTAGAGGACTAGAAATGGTTACTCCAGAAGGTGAAAAAAGGATCAAGCACGGGAAATTCGGTTGACTATCATTTTGAGGTAAACTAGTATTTGTGAACTGTATCCTACAAATCCTTCCAGTATATTGGTTTTCCCTTTCCTTGGTTCCTGCATCAGTGATCAATAGAATTAGAAAAAATATATATTAGTTCATGTGGCCTAGTGTCTTGCATAAATCCAAGTTCCACTTCTCTTCATGCGAAATCTTATCCCTTCCTAATTTTTGTGGTGGCTGGGGCATTAAGAGGTTGGATTGGTTTCGTAAATCCTTACATGTGAAGAGATTTTGGAGATGTTTATTCGAGTTTTATATGTGGATAAATACCATTTAGTTAAACTATTTGAAAGGAATTCTAGTACCACAGTGGATTCGACAGCCAAAGCTCACTGCTTCAAATTCATCTATTACAGTGGAGAGGGTTTAGGAAAGTATTTCCCCTACTGGGAAAATTGCTAAGACGGTGTGTTGGAAATGGGTTTCAAATTTTTATTAGCATTGACCAAGTAATCAATATTTCACAGTCTTATAAATTATCTAGCTCCCTTATTTGACAGCTCCATAATAAAAACGTTTTTGTTCTAGCTCAGATTAATAGAATTTGGTGTGATGATTTTGATACCAATTATTGGTATCTTCCAAATGAACTCGGTCTATCTGAGTAAGTTCATGCATAATGGAACCATTATATAATGAACTTGAAACAAGCATGCATAGTCTTATCAAAGAAAGGAGACTCCCTTTCTTTGGATTGGAATGAGGTGAATGGAATACTCATAGAAAAAAGCACATATGAGGCCATTGTGGCATGAGAAGGGTACTCCCATGCAAATATATGGTATCTAAAACTATGGAAGAGGAGGATACCACTTAAGATAAAGTGTTTAATCTAGCTATGTATGCAGAACAATATTCTCTTGTGTGACAATCTATAGAAACTAGGATTTGTGGGACCGGGTGTATAGTATTATATGCTATTTGGAGGCTAAAAGTGTTACTCATGTTTTTTTCCATTGTAGGTTATTCAAATCAATTTGGGTGGAGTTAACATTAAAAATTTCCCTTGGTGAGGTTTGGGATGAGAATAACATGTAGGATTGTTTATTTGTATGGTTTCGCTCCAAGGTAAAATTTAAAAATTTACCTTGTTCATCATATGGGATATTTGGAAATCCGGAAATCGTTCTATTTTTTAGAATGTTATACCTTCTGTGACTCTTGTTATCATTCAAGTCCTTCAGTATATCTATACTTTTGTTGAAATTGTACTCTAAGAATTAGAATACTCATTCCTCAAAATACATGTGATGATCTATTGGTGGGATATTTTAATGGAGTAGCTAAGGACGAGATCTGTGGGGTGGCCATGATTTTATATATCAAGAACGATCACCATATTTGTCTCAGAATGATGGTGGGTGTGGGAAGCAATCCTAGGGAAGAGTTCTTGGCATGCTGGGGCCTTTATGGTTCCCTTGAAAAAGAGGGTTGTTGAGAGGAAAATTATTTGGTGACTCAAATCTTTTCATTGATTGGGTTAATGGGCTCGTTGAGATGAAAACTATGAAATTAACACATTGGTTGAATAAGATTTGGCACTTGATCGATGATTTCACCAAGATTTCCTTTATGCATGTATACAGGGAATTGAATATGTAGGTGAATGTTCTCTGAAAGGCGTCTATTGGTCAAACTTAAAGAAATTTATACTTTGCATAATACATCTCCTCTCAGCTAGTAGACTCAGGTTTTGTATTAGTTTTTAAGGGGCATACTTTGGGAGCTTTTATAAGTGTTGGGTTTATATTTTGTTGATGTACTGCACCTTATTTTTTTGTAGAGAACTATCATGCACATACTGATGTAATATGTTTTATGATATTTGATGAATGTCAGGAGGAATGATAGGGTAGAAGGACTATTTATGGTTTTTATTTGGCTAAAAGGAATTATTATGATCGAGACATTTATAACTTTGAGTTTATAAGGAATAACAAATTAAATCTTTTTCTTGAAAAAAAAATAATTGATATAATATGTTATTAAGATAAAAAAAAAAATCATATTATTATAATAATGTTTATGTTTACACTCAATTTTTAAAGAAACTTAATTTCATTTAAAAAATTATATGGTTAGTATTTAAAAATGAGAACCTATCAAATTAATTAAAAATCAATGACATTGAGTGTGTTGAAATGTGGTGATATAGAGATATAAGTCTTGAGGCCCCCAAAAAAAGAGTTTTTCCCATTAAAAAAAATCTTATACGACTATGAAAACATCCTCACTAAGTATAAAAAGAAAAACTCAACGGGTATCAAAATATCTATATCTTAATGGATTGCATCCATTTATCTCAATAGATGGTAAATATGTTCCCCTTTATGATGGTTAAAATGGACTCTCAACGGGTATCAAAATATCCATATCTTAATGGATTGCATCCATTTATCTCAATACATGGTAAATATGTTCCCCCTTTATGATGGTTAAAATGGAATCTCAACGGGTATCAAAATATCCATATCTTAATGGATTGCATCCATTTATATCAATAGATGGTAAATATGTTCCCCTTTTATGTTGGTTAAAATGGACTCTCAACAAGTATCAAAATATCCATATATTAATGGATTGCATCCATTTTTCTCAATAGATTGTAAATATGTTCCCCCTTCATGATGGGTAAAATGGTTGGATAACAAAATTTCAGATTTCGAAATTTGATGTGTTAGGTGCAAGACGATATGTAATTTTCTCATCAAATTTCACTAGATCAAATTCCACTAGACTTAGTGGTCATTCAAAATTTGACCAATTTTAGAAATGGGATCCACTATTTTAGGATTTATGGAATTTGTTTATTATCAAATAAATATAAACCATTAAAATAAATCATTTACAAGCATCAAAATATCTTCAATGGACCAAAAAACAAAACTAAAGGAAAAAACAAAAAACACTCAACTTAATAGGGATGACACCCATTTATTTACTAGAGTGTAAATTAGTTTTTCCATCATAATGGGCCTCAAATAAATTAGTATAATATCAAATAAACATAGCTTGTTAAAACAAATCCTTTGCAAGAATGAAAATATCTCTAACAAGTAAAGCCTGAGAAAAACAAAACCAAAAAACTCAAACACACTTAATACGAATGATACCCAATTATTTCACTAGATGATAAATTAGTTGATGTTATTTTTTATTTTTTTAGGAAATAACATTACAATATATACCCCATACATGGTTTTAAAACCATGTGCAAGGCCCTCCTAAAACCATGGGTTGTGTAGGAGGCCTTACACATGGTCTTAAAACCATTTGCAACGACCTCCTAATAATAAAACCATGGGTTGCTTAGGAGGCCTTGCACATGGTTTTAAACCATTTGCAAGGCCCTCCTAAACCATGTACAATAAAACCATGGGTTGTTTACGAGGCCTTACACATGGTTTTAAAATCATGTGCACCAACAACATTTTTTTTGGTGATAATTCATTTTATTAATTTTTATTATTTTGTTAAGTATGAACATTACAACATATCTTGGATATTGTGTTGTTTTTTAAACCCACATAAACCTCAAACAAACATCCAAACACCTCTTGACGAGAATGACACCCATTTATCTTATTGGATGGTAAATTGGTTCTCCCATGATGGTGGTTAGTAACAAAAGCTCTAACAAAGCTGGAATTTGGAATTTGAAATCAAAGTTAATTGTCGGATTTAATTTGTAATCATCAAATTGGACTTACCATCATGGTTATACTTGACACGCAAATTTACCAAGTTATGGGAAATATTCCCCTTTTACTCACAATATTCCACCCTTGGTTAGTAGTCATAGAAAACCTAAATAATTTTGTAAACTAATGCACTATTTCCAAATCTATAAAAGTGGTATGTTGTCGAATAAGTATAACCCATTTCTCTTGCTATCAACATAAGTGTGAGTGATAGAGTTCCTCGCAGATATGAAGTGTGAGTGATAAAGTTCCTCTAGCATCTAAGTAAAGCTTGATATGCATTTTTTTTTCCACCTTGCAAAGTGAAATTCTATTATGAGTCTAATTTTCAGTCTCATCTTCATTCCCAGTCGTAACATTAGTAATAGTGTACTAAGACAATATTGAGTATGTAGCAGTTGATTGTACAGTTGATTATGGAGCTTCTTCCAGGTCTTCCAATGGATTTAGGTCAACAGTGTCTCCTAAGAGTGCCCTACGATTCCCATCACAACCTCACAATCGTTTGCGAAACCTGGGAGGATACTGTGAACAACCCCTGGTTCTATCAAGATAGAAAAGAGCATGGGGCTTCCCAATAATTGATATGTTTGTTCGAGGTCAGTGACTATATAGAATATGCGCTTACTCTGTATGACCCTCTACAAGGCACCTGGGAAGCCCTCCTTGTCCTTCCCCATTTTCCCAGGTGTTACGATGGAATTCCAGTCTCTTGCAATTGTGTTTCTGTCAATCAAATGCTAGTTTTGATAGGAGGATATATGATCCGAGAGGATCTAAAAAGTCCAATTTTCAAAATAATAATATTGCAATAAAAATAGTACCATGTCAAAGCTCTTGTCAAGCCGATTCTAATGATGCAAACAGCGTGTCAAACGGACTTCGGATGCAAAAGATATTGCGTTTTGAAGTTTGGCCCCAACAGGGAAAATTTTGGCTGAAGTGCCACGTGGCACTCCCTCAAGCTACCACGTGGTAGTCAAAAAGTGCATTCTAATGACATGGCATGATAATGTGTCATGATGATGTGGCATGCTAACATGGCATGATAATGTGTCATGATGATGTGGCATGCTAACATGGCATGATGAAGTGGCATGATTATGTGGTATGATGACATGGCATGCTGATGTGGCATGATGATGTGGCATGATGACATGGCATGCTGATGTGGCATGGTGGCATGTCATGATGACTAGCATGCATGCATTTTTTCTTGAAATTAGTTTTAGGACATTCATGCATTTACTCATGAGAAATTTTAAAATGACTAATATTTGAAGTGAGTGGAAAAATTACTCACATATTACTCATTTATTTTATTCCTTGAGTTGTTATGAAGTTAATGCATGGTTGTAACCAAAAACAAACATGCCATATTTGTAAAGAAGTTGTAACAAGTTGGTTTATGGTTGAAAAACCAACATGCTATTTAAAAAAGGGATTTTGTTATGTAATGGATTATTGTTGGATTTTGTAAATGTCATTATGGGGAAGTAACTAAATGTGAAAGCCCATGGGCATGTGGGCATGAACCATATTTTTGGTTTATGTTCTTAAAATCCAAACCAATTTGTAACTAATCCCAATTTGGAGAATCACATGTATCATGCCACCAAGAGTAGCTTCTCTTATTTAAGCACTTGTCATGTGCATTTGAAGAGAGCTCAAGTTTGGAGAGATGTAGCCCATAGAGGAAGCAAGCATATGAGAGGCCCCATTGGAGTTCTCCATTGGAGAAGCTCATGGAGAGGCTCCAACCTTGTAGTTCCAGCTCAGAGAGCAATCATGTCTCCATCATGTCCGAAGGTGATCCAACGTAGGAGACAAAGAAGTAGAGTCAGTTCGAGGAGGCAACATTTCAATTTGCATTTGAAGGCAAGTAGCGACCATCTACACTCTCATCCTGAAGGAAAAAGGTGAAGGGATTGGTTGGTAAGAGTGTGAATTTGGTATTATTGATTCACTTGTCATGAAAACATATTGTCGTCTATTGATACTATCTTGTAGAAGATCGTGTGGCATAGGTCGAGGTTCGTGGCTCGTAGAGTCAGTTGAAAGAGCGCAATTTGCAACATTATGCAAGTCTTTGATCTGCTCGAGCTTCATGGTTCGTAGAGTCAGTTGAAAGAGTGTGATTGGCTAAATTAGGAAAATATCTTCAAGTCCAAGTTTGGAAACTTCTCGAGACAAAGGAGGCAGGCATTTGCTTGCTTGATTTCTACAGTCTTCAATTGAGTCCTATAGCTTGTGCACTTATGTGACCAATCAGAGGTAGATATGGTGTGGTGGTAGAGACGAACATATGATGAAGACTTTGCAGGTGGATCCATTGTGATGTATCTTATGTATTTTTGCATCTTTGCAATGGATTGGTCACTCTATTTTGGAGTAGGCCTAGAGACATAGCTAGGAGATCTGGTGAACTCCATAATCAAATCGTGTCCCTAATGTGCTTGAATGATTTTTCATTTTCACATGGATGATTCTATGTTACACAATTATATTATGCTCATGTTCACTTGCACTAACGTCAAAAAAATGATCCTATTGGTCCCGATTGTTTCGAGCGAGTTCGATGACTTTTCAGGATTGCCCCCGGGATCAGATCAAGTGGTATCAGAGCAGGCTGACAAGTGTTCCAGGTTGTGGACTGTTATGAGCAAAAGTTTGTAGTGTGTGAAAATCCAGGAATTAGAAGCAGTTTGTGAAGGAAGCAATGAAGCAAGAAGTAGATGATCATACTTGCAAGAAGCTTTTGGGGACCAAAATCCTTCCCAGTGGGGAGGAATGATCCGGGAGGATCTAAAAAGGCCAATTTTCAAAATAATCATATTGCAAAAAAAAATAGTACCATGTCAAATATCTCGTCAAGCCGATTCCAACGGTGCAAACAGCATGTCAAACGGACTCCGGATGCAAAAGATATTGCGTTTTGAAGTTTGGCCCCAACAGGGAAAATTTTGGCTGAAGTGCCACGTGGCACTCCCTCAAGCTACCACGTGGTAGTCAAAAAGTGCATTCTAATGACATGGCATGATAATGTGTCATGATGATGTGGCATGCTGACATGGCATGATGATGTGGCATGATGATGTGGCATGATGATGTGGTATGATGACATGGCATGCTGATGTGGCATGATGACATGGCATGCTGATGTGGCATGGTGACCTGGCATGATGAAGTGGCATGATGACTAGCATGCATGCATTTTTTCTTCAAATGATTTTTAGGACATTCATGCATTTACTCATGAGAAATTGTAAAATGATTAATATTTGAAGTGAGTGGAAAAATTACTCACATATTACTCATTTATTTTATTCCTTGAGTTGTTATGAAGTTAATGCATGGTTATAACCAAAAAAAAACATGCCATATTTGTAAAGAAGTTGTAACAAGTTGGCTTATGGTTTAAAAACCAACATGCTATTTAAAAAAGGGATTTTGTTATGTAATGGATTATTGTTGGATTTTGTAAATGTCATTATGGGGAAGTAACTAAATGTGAAGACCCATGGGCATGTGGGCATGAACCATATTTTTGGTTTATGTTCTTAAAATCCAAACCAATTTGTAACTAATCCCAATTTGGAGAATCACATGTATCATGCCACCAAGAGTAGCTTCTCTTATTTAAGCACTTGTCATGTGCATTTGAAGAGAGCTCAAGTTTGGAGAGATGTAGCCCATAGAGGAAGCACGCATATGAGAGGCCCCATTGGGGGTCTCCATTGGAGAAGCTCATGGAGAGGCTCCAACCTTGTATTTCTAGATCAGAGAGCAAGCATGGATCCATCATGTCCAATGGTGATCCAGCTTAGGAGACAAAGAAGCAGAGTCAATTCGAGGAGGCAACATTTCAATTTGCATTTGAAGGCAAGTAGCGACCATCTACACTCTCATCCCGAAGGAAAAAGGTGAAGGGATTGGTTGGTAAGAGTGTGAATTTGGTATTATTGATGCACTTGTCATGCAAACATATTGTCATCTATTGAGACTATTTTGTATAATATCGTGTGGCGTAGCTTGAGGTTCGTGGCTCGTAGAGTCAGTTGAAAGAGTGCGATTTGCAACATTATGCAAGTCTTTGATCTGCTCGAGGTTCGTGGCTCGTAGAGTCAGTTGAAAGAGTGTGATTGGCTACATTGGGAAAATATCTTCATGTCCAAGTTTGGAAACTTCTCGAGACAGAGGAGGCAGGCATTTGCTTACTTGATTTCTGCAGTCTTCAATTGAGTCCTATAGCTTGTGCACTTATGTGACCAATCAGAGGTAGATATGGTGCGGTGGTAGAGACGAACAGATGATGAAGACTCTACGGGTGAATCCATTGTGATGTATCTTATGTATTTTTGCATCTTTGCAATGGATTGGTCACTCTATTTTGGAGTAGGCTCGGAGACATAGCCAGGAGATCTGGTGAACTCCGTAATCAAATCGTGTCCCTAATGTGCTTGAATGATTTTTCATTTTCACGTGGATGATTCTATGTTACACACTTATATTATGCTCATGTTCACTTGCACTAACGTCAGAAAAATGATCCTATTGGTCCCGATTGTTTCGAGCGAGTTCGATGACTTTTCGGGATCGCCCCCGAGATCAGATCAAGTGGTATCAGAGCAGGATGACAAGTGTTCCAGGTTGTGGACTGTTATGAGCAAAATTTTGTAGTGTGCAAAAATCCAATAATTAGAAGCAATTTGTGCAGGCACCAATGAATCAAGAAGTAGATGAGCATACCTGCAAGAAGCTTTTGGGGACCAAAAGCCTTCCCAGTGGGGAGGAATGATTCGGGAGGATCTAAAAAGGCCAATTTTCAAAATAATCATATTTCAAAAAAAATAGTACCATGTCAAAGATGTCGTCAAGACGATTCCAACGGTGTAAACGACATGTCAAACGGACTCCGGATGCAAAAGATATTGCGTTTTGAAGTTTGGCCCCAATACAGAAAATTTTGGCTGAAGTGCCACGTGGCACTCCCTCAAGCTGCCACGTGGTAGTCAAAAAAGTGCATTCTAATGACATGGAATGATAATGTGTCATGATGATGTGGCATGCTGACATGGCATGATGATGTGGTATGATGACATGGCATGCTGATGTGGCATGATGACATGGCATGCTGATGTGGCATGGTGACATGGCATGATGAAGTGGCATGATGACTAGCATGCATGAATTTTTGCTTGAAATGAGTTTCAGGACATTCATGCATTTACTCATGAGAAATTGTAAAATGATTAATATTTGAAGTGAGTGGAAAAATTACTCACATATTACTCATTTATTTTATTCCTTGAGTTGTTATGAAAATAATGCATGGTTGTAACCAAAAACAAACATGCCATATTTGTAAAGAAGTTGTAACAAGTTGGTTTATGGTTTAAAAACCAACATGCTATTTAAAAAAGGGATTTTGTTATGTAATGGATTATTGTTGGATTTTGTAAATGTCATTATGGGGAAGTAACTAAATGTGAAAACCCATGGGCATGTGGGCATGAACCATATTTTTGGTTTATGTTCTTAAAATCCAAACCAATTTGTAACTAATCCCAATTTGGAGAATCACATGTATCATGCCACCAAGAGTAGCTTCTCTTATTTAAGCACTTGTCATGTGCATTATAAGAGAGCTCAAGTTTGGAGAGATGTAGCCCATAGAGGAAGCAAGCATCTGAGAGGCCCCATTGGGGGTCTCCATTGGAAAAGCTCATGGAGAGGCTCCAACATTGTATTTCCATATCAGAGAGCAAGCATGGCTCCATCATGTCCGAAGGTGATCCAACATAGGAGACAAAGAAGGAGAGTCAATTCGAGGGGGCAACATTTCAATTTGCATTTGAAGGCAAGTAGCGACCATCTACACTCTCATCCCAAAGGACAAAGGTGAAGGGATTGGTTGGTAAGAGTGTGACTTTGGTATTATTGATGCACTTGTCATGCAAACATATTGTCATCTATTGAGACTATTTTGTATAATATCGTGTGGCGTAGCTTGAGGTTCGTGGCTCGTAGAGTCAGTTGAAAGAGTGCGATTTGCAACATTATGCAAGTCTTTGATCTGCTCGAGGTTCGTGGCTCGTAGAGTCAGTTGAAAGAGTGTGATTGGCTACATTGGGAAAATATCTTCATGTCCAAGTTTGGAAACTTCTCGAGACAGAGGAGGCAGGCATTTGCTTGCTTGATTTCTGCAGTCTTCAATTGAGTCCTATAGCTTGTGCACTTATGTGACCAATCAGAGGTAGATATGGTGCGGTGGTAGAGACGAACAGATGATGAAGACTCTGCAGGTGAATCCATTGTGATGTATCTTATGTATTTTTGCATCTTTGCAATGGATTGGTCACTCTATTTTGGAGTAGGCTCGGAGACATAGCCAGGAGATCTGGTGAACTCCGTAATCAAATCGTGTCCCTAATGTGCTTGAATGATTTTTCATTTTCACGTGGATGATTCTATGTTACACACTTATATTATGCTCATGTTCACTTGCACTAACGTCAAAAAAATGATCCTATTGGTCCCGATTGTTTCGAGCGAGTTCGATGACTTTTCGGGATCGCCCCCGGGATCAGATCAAGTGGTATCAGAGCAGGATGACAAGTGTTCCAGGTTGTGGACTGTTATGAGCAAAATTTTGTAGCGTGCAAAAATCCAATAATTAGAAGCAGTTT
>LPNX010388706.1:512142-571489 GCA_001517045.1 Pseudotsuga menziesii | reverse complement strand
TTGGAGAGATGTAGCCCATAGAGGAAGCAAGCATCTGAGAGGCCCCATTGGGGGTCTCCATTGGAAAAGCTCATGGAGAGGCTCCAACATTGTATTTCCAGATCAGAGAGCAAGCATGGCTCCATCATGTCCGAAGGTGATCCAGCATAGGAGACAAAGAAGGAGAGTCAATTCGAGGAGGCAACATTTCAATTTGCATTTGAAGGCAAGTAGCGACCATCTACACTCTCATCCCAAAGGACAAAGGTGAAGGGATTGGTTGGTAAGAGTGTGAATTTGGTCTTATTGATGCACTTGTCATGCAAACATATTGTCATCTATTGAGACTATCCTGCAGAAGATTGTGTGGCATAGCTCGAGGTTCGTGGCTCGTAGAGTCATTTGAAAGAGTGTGATTTGCAACATTATGCAAGTCTTTGATCCACTCGAGGTTCGTGGCTCATAGATTCAGTTGAAAGAGTGTGATTGGATACATTGGGAAAATATCTTCATGTCCAAGTTTGGCAACTTCTTGAGACAAAGGAGGTAGGCATTTGCTTGCTTGATTTCTGCAGTCTTCGATTGAGTCCTATAGCTTGTGCACTTGTGTGACCCATCAGAGGCAGTTATGGTGTGGCGGTAGAGATGAAAAGATGATGAAGACTCTGCAGGTGAATCCGTTGCGATGTATCTTATGTATTTGTGCATCTTTGCAATGGATTGGTCACTCTATTTTGGAGTAGGCCCGGAGACGTAGCCAAGAGATCTGGTAAACTCCGTAATCAAATCGTGTCCCTAATGTGCTTGAATGATTTTTCATTTTCATGTGGATGATTCTATGTTACACACTTATATTATGCTCATGTTCACTTGCACTAACATCAGAAAAACAATCCTATTGGTCTCGATTGTTTCGAGCAGGTTCGATGACTTTCCGGGCTCTCCCCTAGGATCAGATCAATATAACCCGTTGGAATAAGAATATGTCAACACAATTTTCATTTAAAACTTCTCATCTGGTAAGTGGAGGCGTGGCGCGGACATGCCGGTGTTTTGAAAGTATGACACTTTATCCATGTTACGGGAAGGACTTGTTTATGTTATTGGAGGAATTGACAACCATGGTAATGCTATGCTAGGAGCAACAGTTTATAGTGTGGATGAACATGAGTGGAAGATTCTTCCTGATATGAGCCAAGAGATGTTCGACTGTGAAAGTGATTTTAGAGATGGAAAGTTTTTTGTTATTGGAAATGATCTAACCAAATTTTATGATCTAGAAAGAGGGGCATGGACCACGATATTAATAGAAGAAGACACTCCACGGTTGGATGATGGGCTTGCTTCTTTCGTCAAAGCGCACTCCTTCTTGTTCCACTTTTATCAAGGAGTGATGGAATACAATTCCAAGGAAAATGTTTGGAGGGTAGTGTCTTCTTTTCAAAGACCCCTTGGACTATTTAAGTCTCTGGTAGGGTGGCATGGAAGGGTGTTTGTTAGCAGTTATGCCGAGGACACCCATGATGAGGTTTACTATATGTGGACGCCTCCACCTATATGTGGTAGTGAAATCTCTGGAAAGTGGGATGTTATTGAGAAACCTCGATGGTACTCTCCTATGGACGACGATGATCCATTAATTATTGACTTTGCACTTATTGTTGAGGTTTAAATCTCAGTGCAACTATGTAATCTCTTCATTAAAAACCAGCCACAAAAGGCATTGGCATGGCTCATCCAACATTGTAGAAGTGAAGTACTAATAATAAGCTGTAAACATTGCCATCTTTGGTGGATATAAAAGTCAAATTCCTTCTGACACTGTTGGAGAAAAGTATTGGGAATTCCTGACCAAAGTCCTGTCGAAAAACAAGCAAATAGATACCTGATAGGAAATGAATTCTTAAGCCTAGCCGACACTTCGGTGATGAAAGGAAGACCTAACTGCAATGGTCAGCCCATCTTCGGTGAAACAACCCGATAAAGACCATCGGTTGTAAATCCAAAAAAAATTCGTTGAACGTATCGACTCCAACAATCAAACACACCCGCAACCGTCAACTAGGACCTCAAAAAATTTTCGACACAATTTGAAATTGGCTGGAAAGTGACGGGATGGAAGTCAAATTTTTTTTTCGCCGTTTCAGTTGGAAAGTGAAGTTGTTTCCACCTTTTTGGCTGGAAAGTGAAATTGTTTCCGTCGTTTCGACTTGAGAGTGAAATTGTTTCCATTGTTTTGACAAAAAACCAAAATCTCTTCCGACACACCAGAAAAAGGATAAGCTTTAACTTGAAGCAAAAATTTTCAAACTTCATCGAGATTAAAATTTAAGTCATGAATGCAAAAATTAAGGGGCAAAGGAAAACGAAAGATATAATTCTAAGGAGGGGCCCTAAAATTAATTAAATTTTTTTTGGGGGATGTTGCAGCAGCAACAGGAGGTTTGGGATGAGAATAACCTATAGGATTGTTTATTTCTATGGTTTCACTCCAAGGTAAAATTTAAAAATTTACCTTCATTCATCATGTGGGAGATTTGGAAATCAAGAAATCATTCTATTTTTTATAATGTTAGACCTTTTGTCGCTCTTGTTATCATTCAAGTCCTTTAGGATATCTTTACTTTTTTTGAACATAAGTGGATTGTAAGAACAAGAATACCCATTCCTCCAGATACATGCGATGATCTATCGGTCAAATATTTTGATTGAGCATCTGAGGACGAGATCTGTAGGGTGAGCATGATTCTATATATCAAGAAGGATGACCATATTTGTCTCTGAATGGTGTTTTGTGTGGGAAGAAATCTTTGGGAAGAGTTCTTGGCATGCTGGGGCCTTTTATGGTTCACTTGAAAAAGAGGGGTGTTGAGAGAAAAAGTATTTGGAGACTCAAATCTTGTCATTGATTGGGTTAATGGGCTTGTTGAGATGAAAACTATGAAATTAACACATTGGTTGAATAAGCTTCAGCACTTGATCGAAGATTTCATTTATGCATGTATATAGGGAAACGAATATGCAGGCGAACGTTCTCTGAAACGCGGTTATTCGTGAAACCGAGAGGCATCTATACTTTGCGTAATGCATCTCCTCTCACCTGGTAGAATTGGGTTTTGTATCATTTTTTTAGGTATGTAGTTTGGGACCTTTGATAAGTGTTGGGTTTATATTTTGTTGATGTGCTGCATCTTACTTTGTTTGTAGCGAACTATCATGCACATACTGATGTAATATTTTTTATGATATTTGATGAAGTCAAGAAGAATGTTAGGGTTGAAGAGTTGTTTATGGTTTTATTTGGCTGAAAGTAATTTTTATGACTAGGAGATTTATAACTTTGAGTTCATAAGGAATAAAAAAATACAACTTTTTCTTGAAAAAAAAATTGATATAATATTTTATTATGATAAAAAAGTTTTTATTATTGTAATAATGTTTACACTCAATTTCTAAAGAAAAGTTTAATTTCATTTAAGAAGCATATTTTAATTAATTATATTGTTAGTATTTAAAAATGAAAACCTATTTAATCAAATTAATTAAAAATCAATGACATTGAATGTGTTGAGATGTGGTGATATAGAGATATAAGTCTCCAAGCCCCCAAATAGAGTTGTTTTCATTAAAAAAATCATATACAATTATGAAAAGATCCTCCATAACTATAAAAAGAAAACTCTCAACTAGTATCAAAATATCCATAACTTAAAGGATTGCATCCATTTATCTCAATATAGGGTAAATATGTTCCCCTTCATGATGGTTAGAATGGTTAGATAACAATTTTTCAAAAAGTTTTATGTATATTTTAAATCATTTATGGTTCCCAAGCTTGATTTGTTAGGGGCAAGCCTATATGTAATTAGCTCATAAAATTCCACTAGACTTAGTGGTCACCAAAAATTTAAACAATTTTAGAAATTGGATTCACTATTTTTGGATTTATCGAATCTGTTTATTATCAAATAAATATAACCTATTAAAAAAATCATCTACAAGCATCAAAATATCTTCAATGGAAAAAAAAACAAAACAAAACAAAAAACAAAAAACACCCACTCATTATAAAAATACACACCCATTTATTTTACTAGATGGTAAACTAGTTTTTCCATCATGATGGGCCTCAACACGGGAAGCAATTAGCTCATCAAATTCCACTCCACTTAGTGGTCATGCAAATTTTAACTAATTTTAGAAATTGGATCCACTATTTTAGAGTCTAAAAAAGTAGTCTAATATCAAATAAATATAACTTGTTAAAAAAATCCCTTCCAAGCATCAAAATATCTCTAACAAGTAAAACCCAAAAGAAAACAAAACAAAAAAGACTCAAGCACACTGCATGTGCGTTTTTTAGACCGAAAGGAATAACTCTGTATGCAAATGATCCAAATTCACATACAAATGTCATATTTTTCTGATCTTCTTTAGCAATTGGTACTTGGTTATAACCTGAGAATCCATCTGTGAACGAGTAGCATTCATGTCCTACAACTTCATTTCGGATTTCGTCTGCATAGGGTGTTGGGAATGGGTCTGTTAAGGTGAGTTTGTTTAATTCCCTGAAGTCGACACAGATCCTTAGCTTTGTCGGGTTGTGTTTCTTTGGTTGTACAACCATTGGACTTGCCCATTCCAATTGGTCAATAGGGTAGATAATTCATGTTGCAAGCATATTATCAATCTATTTCTTTACTATCTCTTTGTATTTATGAGCTAATTTATATGGTCTCTTCTTTATAGGTCGGGCATCAGGTTTAATGTCGATCTTCATTTCGCCCATTTCATGGACTAAACCTTTGAGATCTTTGTAGCCTCTAGTGAATACATCTTGGAATTCTTTTAGTAAGTTTACTATTTGGGTTGTTTGTGCTTCACTCCAGTAATTGCCAATTTTTTCCATTTTTGGTCGATCATCATTTGATATGTCAAATTATTTAGTTTTAACTTTGGCATCTAACCATTTTGGTGCTTTAGCTTCATTGATCGGTCGGCTCCCTTCTTTTAATTGTGAAAATGTAGCAGGAAAGTCTGCTACTGTCATTTGGTCGGTATCCTTTTTGTCAGTTGTCACGACTTTAAGTACTATGTGAATTAGTTTTGTTGTTTCTAAATTGTATGATTTCCATCGAAGGCTTTTCCCTTCTGGATTTTTCATTTTCCATTTGTATTCTTGTTGACTGTGGTATTGTCTTGGTTTGTAATCTCACAACTGTTGCGGTTTAAATATCAGTGCAATTGTTAACTCGCTTCGTTAAAAACTAGCCACAAAAGGCATTTCCATGGCTCATACAATGTTGTGGAAGCGAAGGACTGACAATAAGCCGTAAAATTTTCCATCTTCGACGGAAATAAAATTCAAACACCTTCTGACACTATCAGAGAAAAAGTACAGGGAATTGTTGATTGCATGGGCAGACCCGGGTTTACTCTAATCAACCAACAACACCCCTAGCTCACTGGCCCTTTCGGTGACAGACTGCACAACGGCCTGAAGTCTCACCCGAAGTGATTCTAATGGGTTGTCCAAGGACTCAAGCGTCTTGGACCAGGTTCCGTGGCAATCCTACTGGTGGCTCGCAGCTCTCCTAGCTGTGAGATCTCTTTCGTGCGTGCCGTGCGATATTCCCCTCGCGATGCGCGGTCTATTCCCCACTCACGGTCCTTCTAGCCGCGGTGTCTCTACCCTTGAGCACGTCATGCGGATTCTTCTCCCATCGCACGACTTCTTTCCTCTCACAATAGTCCCAATCTCACCGCATCGCCGCACCTCGTGCGACACGTAACTCCTGCTCAACACTAAGTCCTCCACCTACAGTATCGCGCACCGCTGCTCCTCTGCCGGTGCGGTATCACCTTCTTGCGATACCCTCCTCCCACGGCTTAGCGCACTTAGCGTTGTTCGTGTCGACGCGCAAGACCTGATACCCAGACTGTCTTACTGTGAATAATTAACTATCTAAGGCAAGCATAAATAAGTCCTTATACGACGTGCCAAGGATTTCAACTTGTATATATCTTCCTGTAGTGCTGTAACTAAACAACTCATTCATACATTAACTGTAAGCAAATTGCATAACATAACGGATGGATGTAGCAAATAAACACAATATGCAAATCAATCACAGAACACAGGATTTTAACGTGGTTCGCCCCCAGGATGGGAGTTATGTCCACAGAACTGTGCTTCTCTATTATAGCTTAAGGGAAGGCAAACACAGTTCTGCTGCACCTCACATGCAGCTCAAGATCCTCTCTCTTAGATCTTTCTTCTCTACCTTTATGTTGTCGCTCTTACAACATACTCTTCCCTCTCGGTCGATCCCTGTGGATCGTTACATGCATGCTCTATAAGCCCGCTACTGGTTTTAGTAAGATTGCTATAGCTAAGACCAGAACCAGAGCTCAGCTTTTACAACAGTCTACTTATCCTTATTGCCTATTTCAATCACGACTGTCTAACTATCTAACCAACCGACCAACCTTTTTACAATACAAAATATATTCTTATATAGGCAGCCCGAAGGTCGTGCCATTACAACACTGTGGGCCTGTGCTAATAGCAACCCAAAACCTAACTAGTGACAGTCGGTCCTGTCTGTCCTTGAGGTAGCCGCTTCCCATCACACCACAGCTCTCTGCAGTCTTCCATGCTTCCCGACACTGATCATGGGTACTATGCACCGCTTCACTTTTTTGTCCTTCGTCTTCAATGCTTGAGCCTCATTGCTCCTTCTTCTTTATGAGGGTCGCTGAGCCCTCCTATCTTCCGCCGCTGCCTTCAATGCAGTGGGTGAGCTCTCCCTTCTTGGCCGCTCAGGTACCATTGCCTTTCTTTGACTTTCGTATCTCAAAAAGTCATGGTTTTCGGCTCTGCTCTGCAGCTGGAACCGAGCTACGGCGTCGTAGTTCCGTCTTATCTTCTTTCCACCACAACTTATCTTTCCGCCAAAACTAGCAGCTTCTTCTGTAGCTGCGGGACCCTACTCCAACAGGAATTCTCGACCAAACTCCTGTCGAAAAACAAGAAAATAGATACCCGATAGGAAATGAATTCTTAATCCCAGCCGACACTTCGATGATGAAAGGAAAACCTAACTACAACGGTCATCCCATATTTGGTGAAAAAACCCGATAAAGACCATCAGCTGCAGAGCTAAAACAAATTCGTTGAATGTATTGACTCCAAAAATCAAACACACCCGCAACCGTCGCTTGGGACCTTAAAAGTTTTTTGACAAAATTTGAAATCGGCTGGAAAGTGACGGCTGGAAGTCAATTTTTTTTCCACAGTTTCAGCTGGAAAGTGAAGTTGTTTCTACTGTTTCGGCTGGAAAGTGAAATTGTTTTCGCCATTTCGGCTCGAGAGTGAAATTGTTTCTATCGTTTCAACATAAAACCAAAATCTCTTTTGACACACCAGAAAAAGGATAATCTTTAATTTGAACCAAAACTTTTCAAACTTCATCCAGAATAAAATTTCAGTCATGAAAGCAAAAATTAAGGGGCAAAGGAAAACGAAAGCTAGAATTCTAAGGAGGGGCCCTAAAATTAACTAAATTGTTTTTGGGGGGTGTTGCAGCAGCAAGAGGAGGTTTGGGATGAGAATAACCTGTAGGATTGTTTATTTCTATGGTTTCACTCCAAGGTAAAATTTAAAAATTTACCTTTGTTCATTATGTGGGAGATTTGGAAATTGAGAAATCATTCTATTTCTTAGAATGTTAGAACTTCTGAAGCTCTTTATTATCATTCAAGTCCTTCAGGATACCTTATGTTGAACATAAGTGGACTGTAAGAACGATAGTACTCATTCCTCCAGATACATGCAATGATCTATCAGTCAAATATTTTGATGGAGCATCTAAGGACGAGATCTGTGGGGTGGGCATGATTCTATATATCAAGAAGGATGAACATATTTGTCTCAGAATGGTGTTTCGTGTGGGAAAAAATCCTATGGAAGAGTTCTTGGCATGTTGGGGCCTTTTATGATTCGCTTGAAAAAGAGGGGTGTTGAGAGAAAAAGTATTTGGAGACTCAAATATTGTCATTTATTAGGTTAATGGGCTTGTTGAGATGAAAACTATGAAATTAACACATTGGTTGAATAAGCTTCGACACTTGATTGAAGATTTCACCAAGATTTCACTTATGCATGTATACAGGGAGCTGAATATGTAGGAAAACGTTCTCTGAAAGGTGGTTATTGGTCAAATTGAGAGGCATTTATACTTTGCGTAATACATCTCCTCTCAGCTGGTAGACTCGAGTTTTGTATCAGTTTTTTAGGGGTGTACTTTGGTAGCTTTGATAAGTGTTGGGTTTATATTTTGGTGATGTACTGCACCTTACTTTTTTTGTAGCGAACTATCATGCACATACTGATGTAATATTTTTTATGATATTTGATGAAGTCAGGAAGAATGTTAGGGTTGAAGGGTTGTTTATGGTTCTATTTGGCTGAAAGTAATTTTTATGACTGGGACATTTATAACTTTGAAGGCATAAGGAATGAAATTACAACTTTTTCTTGAAAAAAAAATTGATATAATATGTTATTAAGATAAAAAAAAGTTTAATATTATTGTAATAATGTTTACACTCATTTTTTAAAGAAACTTAATTTCATTTAAAAAACATATTTTAATTAATTATATTGTTAGTATTTTAAAATAAAAACCTATTTAATCAAATTAATTAAAAATCAATGACATTGAATGTGTTGAGATGTGGTGATATAGAGATATAAGTCTCCAAGCCCCCAAATAGACTTGTTTTCATTAAAAAAATAATATACAATTATGAAAACATCCTCCACAAGTATAAGAAGAAAAACTCTCAACTAGTATCAAAATATCCATAACTTAAAGGATTGGATCCATTTATCTCAATAGAGGGTAAATATGTTCCCCTTCATGATGGTTAGAATGGTTGGATAACAAATTTTCAAAAAGTTTTATGTATATTTTAAAATATTTATGGTTTCCAAGATTGATTTGTTAGGGGAAAGCCCAAGCTTGATTTGTTAGGGGAAAGCCTATATGTAATTAGCTCATAAAATTCCACTAAACTTAGTGGTCATAACAAATTTAAAAAAAATTAGAAATTGGATCCAGTATTTAAGGATTTATGGAATCTGTTTATTATCAAATAAATATAACCTATTAAAAAAATCATCTACAAGCATCAAAATATCTTCCATGGACCAAAAAACAAAACAAAACTAAAAAACAAAAAACACTCACCCATTATAAAAATACACACCCATTTATTTTACTAGATGGTAAATTAGTTTTTCCATCATGATGGGCCTCAACACGGGATGCAATTAGCTCATCAAATTCCACTCCACTTAGTGGTCATCCAAATTTTAACTAATTTTAGAAATTGGATCTACTATTTTAGAGTCCAAAAAATTAGTCTAATATCAAATAAATATAACTTGTTAAAAAAATCCTTTCCAAGCATCAAAATATCTCTAACAAGTAAAACCCAAAAGAAAACAAAACAAAAAAGACTCAAACACACTCATTAATTATCTAAATATTCCTAACTTAATACGAATGACACCCATTTATTTCACTAAATAATAAATTAGTTGATGGTTAATGGAAAGGCTAGAATTTCAAATTCGACTTACGTGTCAAACATAACTTATGACCATAACTACTAAAAATAAAACCTCAAACAAATATTAAAACACCCCTTGATGGGAATGGAACCCATTTATCTTATTGGATGGTAAGTTACAATTGTCTATAACTAAAATCTTAGGCTCTATATCCAGGGCCTAGAGAGAACCTCTTTTTAAGTATTTGGTGTGATTCAGACCAAAAGACACATCTTTTTATTTAAGGTTAACATATAATATTTTTATTATTAATATTTAATACTATTTATGGCTGACATATAACATTTTTTGGTGTGCTGATTCAATTTTTTATTTTTTATTATTTTGTGAAGTAAGAACATTAAAGCATCTCACCCATATTGTGTTGTTTACATTTATTTTGTTCATAATTAATTTTTTTATTTTTTATTGTTTGGTTAGGTAGGAACATTACAACATCTCCATCATATTATGTTGTTTTTGTGCCAGACATTTATTTTGGAGGATAATTATTTTTTTATGGCCGACATTTACAAGAGGAAAGTTACATAACGTTACAAGATCTTGCCCATACTGGGCTTTGAGCCCCTCTCGGCACAATTAAATAAAAAACCTCAAACAAATATCAAAACACCCCAAACACCCCTTAACGGGAATGGCACCCATTTATCTTATTAAATGGTAAATTAGTTCTCCCATCATGATGAAAGTGACAGGGCTCTAACCAAGCTAGAATTTGGAATTTGAAATCAAACTTGAGTGTCGAATTTGAGTGTCGAATTTAACTTGTGATCATTAAATTGGACTTACCATCATGGTCATACTTGACATGCAAATTGACCAAGTTATGGGCAATATTCCCTTTTACTCGCAAGATCATTATATTGGACTTACCATCATGGTCATACTTGACAAGCAAATTGACCAAGTTATGTGCAATATTCCCTTTTACTCGCAATATTCCACCCTTGGTTAGTAGTCATAGAAAACCTAACTAATTTTTTAAACTAATGCACTATTTCCAAATCTATAAAAGTGGTATGTTGTCAAATAAATATAACCCATTTCTCTTGCTATCAACATAAGTGTGACTGATAGAGTTCCTCGCACATATGAAGTGTGAGTGATTTCAGAGTTCCTTTAGCATATGAGTAAATCTTGATGTGCATATTTTGTTTCCACCTTGCGAGCGAGGTGAAATTAAATTCTATTCTGAGTCTCATCTTCATTCCCAGCCGTAACATCAGTAACAGTGTAGGACAGTATTCAGTATTTAGCTGGTTGATCGTGCCGTTGATTATGGAGCTTCTTCCAGGTCTTCCAATGGATATAGGACGACAGTGTCTCCTAAGAGTTCCCTACAATTACCATCAGAACCTCACAGCCGTTTGCAGAAGCTGGGAGGCCACTGTGAACAACCCCTGGTTCTATGAAGACAGAAAAGAGCTTGGGGTTTCCCAACTGTTGATATGTTTGTTCCTGGCCAATGACTTCCTAGAATATGTGGTTACCCTGTTTGACCCTCTGCAAGGCACCTGGGAAACACTCCCTGTCATTCCCCATTTTCCAGGTTGTTACGATGTAATTCCACTCACTGGCAATTGCGTTTCTGTGAATCAAATGCTGGTTTTGATAGGGGGATATAACCCCGAAGAACGAGAAAACGTGGAGACAGTTTTCATTTACAACTTCTCATCTGGTAAGTGGAGCCGCGGCGCCGACACGCCGGTGGTTCGAACGTCTGGCGCTTTATCAGTGTCGCCCGAAGGACTTGTTTACGTTGCGGGAGGAATTGACAAGCATGACAATGGTATGCGAGGAGCAGCAGTTTATAGTGTGGAGCAAGACGAGTGGAAGCTTCTTCCTGATATGAGCCAAGAGATGTTCTTCTGCGATAGTGATTTCAGAGATGGAAAGTTTTTGGTTATTGGCAATGATCAAACTGAAGTTTACGATCCAGAAAGAGGGGCATGGACCACGATACCAACAGAGGAAGACAGTACTCCACCGTTGGACGGTGGGCTTGCTTGTTCCGTGGGAGCGCGCTCCTTCTCGTTCCACAGGCAGCAGCGAAGAGTCATGGAATACGATTCCAAGAAAAAGGTTTGGAGGGCAGTGTCTTCTTTTCCAAACACCCTTCAAGTGTTTACGTCTCCGATAGGGTGGCGTGACAGGTTGTTTGTTAGCGGTTATATTGCAGAGAATTCCCATGATGAGGTTTGCTATATGTGGACGCCTCCTCCTATGTGTGGCAGTGAAAGCTCTGGAAGTGGAAAGTGGGATGTTATTGAGAAACCCCGACACTACTTTCCTGTGGACGACGATGATGATCCGTTAATTATGCAGATTGACATTGCGCTTACTGTTGAGCTTTAAATCTCAGTGCTACTGCTCCTATCATCGCCTAGCACATTGACATTGCGCTTACTGTTGAGCTTTAAATCTCAGTGCTACTGCTCCTATCATCGCCTAGCACATTGACATTGCGCTTACTGTTGAGGTTTTTGTTTATCTCCGTTCTTCATTTTAAAATGGTTTTCCTTTATCCCCGTGCCCAGAAGTGTCGTTTCTGTGTTTTAATAAGATCATAAAACTAACTTGTCAATGAACTTTCACCTCAATTTTTATATTTAAGTTGGGATGAATGTGCAGAAAAAGCTTCCTAAATCATGTAAATTTAAGCATTTCATTACTACGTCCAATGATGTATTTTTTTGAAGTAAGTCTAGAGTTATTATTTCATGTCTTAGATTTATTTTCTATTATTAAAAAGGTTAAATTGCATTTAATAGTATGTTTTATTTTAGTATTGAGTTTTATATATGGAATTATTTGAGTAGTATTGAGTTTTATGTATGGAATTAAGGATAGATCATGTTTTTAATGAGGTTATGAATTGAATAGATCTCAAACTAAAATTACTTTTACTTCTGAATTACTAAGAACAAATTTTTTTGGAACATATTTCTCATCTAGACCTTGACTAATAATCTTTGTATAATGTTCTAAGTGTTTAGTGTAAATTGTTTCATGTGAAAATGGTTTTAGTTCATACTCTAGTGTCTTGGACTAAGAGTGTGTTCGCATTTAACCCAATTAGACTAGTGGTTCTACCATAAAAGCTTGTTTGCTCACTTATCCACTCATTTTCTTATTTTATGGAGTCAATGCACCCCTCTATGCTACATTTATGGGGTAGTTATTGCATTTCTCTATTTTAAGGAGACTAGGTGCACCTTCTTGAGGATTTGGTCAATTTGCTCTTTAATAGTCCAAAACCAAGCCACTAAACCACCTTTAGCGCCCTCATGATGGTTCCTTTCACACTTGTTGACTAGCCTAACCACTTCATTGTCCATCTAGGTTCATTTCACCTCATTATGGCCACTACTTGGAGTTACACTTGGCACAATGTTATAGACTCGGGGAATTAGTCAAGATAAGCCATCATTAATGTGAGCTACCCATAGTATTTACCCAAGGTATTGTAGATATACATGATGGCCATGCTCACTTGGATGGAGCTGGTTGCTTAATGGATGATGTGAAATGGGTATTGTAACCCATCTCAATCTTCTTGGACAAGTTAATTAACAATCAATAAGCCCTCGTATGAAGTCTTGTTTGAAAATCCCTAATATAAATTGAAGAATCCCTCTTGTGAAAGCCCTAAAAGGCTAACCCTTAATTGTCAATTTTATGACCTGAGTTGGCTTAGTAAATAAAAAGGATCCCAAACAAGTTGGGTCAGTCCAAAAAGGAAACAAAACAAAACAATAAAAGTATATATAAATGACAGTTCGACCCAATAAAATTTATGGAAAATGTATATAAATAGGGCCTCATGATTTCATTTTTTCATGTGGAATTTTAGTAGAGGTGGACTGATATATTTTGGGTGGCAGCACCAGTAGTAAATTCATGACTTTTTAAGAAAAGTTAATTTTTTTATGTTCTTTTTCGTATGTGACAGACCAATCTTGGAATTGTCTTGGGGTTTTACCAGCACAAACTATGATCATATCTTATCAACAATGAGGTAAAGATGACTCCTCCACTGAGGTATTTTGACTAAGTAATTTCATGGTGACCAACAACAACAATGTCTTGGAGAGTTTCTCTTTTTGGATGTTTTTTTGTAGCTCTTAATTTTGGGACAATAGATAAATGAGGCAGAATTCATCTACAACACTCACCCACAATCAAAATTTGAACAGAGGTTGAGGCTAAATAATATAAGTTTTGATGATAAAGTTGATGGATAAACCAAGCATGTCCAATGATTTCCTTGAGGTTAAAAAGAGTCTGAGGTATAGTCTAAATTATTGAAGTCTTCTACACTATACACAACCCCAAATCTGAGTCCTTGACATGCACTTATCAGGGTATGTATGCAACCATTGGATATACTCAGGAATGATAATATATAGTGAATGCAGAGTGATACATAGTGATATACAATGAATGTACACTTTATAGATTGAATGCACAGTGATATACAGTGAATGTACAGTGATATACATTGAATGCATAATGGTATACAATGAATGTACAGTAATATACATTGAATGTATAGTGATATACAATGATGAGTGAAGTAAATCCATTATGATTTACAGTCTATGATGATGATGCATGATGCATGATGCATGCTACTCTATGATGATGATGCATGCACTTAGATGCATGCACTTATCAACGTATCATTGTTGACACATACCACATAATGAATACTATGCATGTTATTCTATACACTATATACGTGCTCCATGATGGCGTAAACCTGTTGACACTACTCTATGATGAAGATGATGCCTTATGAGTATGCCATGATATGATGATGTATACTCTATTTTGATGATGCATACTTGATACATGCTTAATGATGATGTAAAATTGTTGACACTACTGTATGATGAAGATGATGCCTTATGAGTATGTCATGATATGATGATGCATACCCTATGATGATGTTACAAACCTTGAGGGTGATATTGAAACCTTGATGATGTGTTCAAACCTTGATGTTTAATAGACCTTGATGATAATGATGATGATGCATACTTGCTGATACTATTGATGATGATGGCGATATGTACATGAGAAGATGACCAACAATATTGGTGATCAGATTGAAAAACAGAGAGTGATGACAAGAGATTTACCGACTTGACCAACAGTGTTGATGACCATACTTGACATGGTTAATAAGAAAAGGTTGATGAGAAGAAGTGGTTGAGAAACATATTATTGACAATCAGATATTGGCATCAAGCTCGCAAGTAGAATCTTTCATTTTAGGATTGGACTCCTCAACCCTTTCTTAGTTGGAGCTAAGAAAACTAGGATGGGTCCTCTTACAAGAGTTGGTGTTATTTTCATTAGTTGGCATTGGTTGTAAATGAGAATATTGAAGTCTTCCATTACCATAAATAAAGATTAAAATTATATATATTCGTGTGTCTATCTTGATGTGATTATTGTGCTTATCATAATGTTGATTTAGCTGATAAATATGATGGTGTGATTGGTAATATAATGCTTGAATAATAAAAGGTGAAATTTTCTATATTTGCGCTAACACCGATTCATCCCCCACCCCTTAGTGTGGCCATTTTTTCCAACAATTTGTATCAGAGTGGCCCTTTGTCACAAGCCTTGCAATCTTGAAGGACATATGTGGACAAAAAAATGGATGGAAAAGTAGAGTCAGCAAGCAATGTTGTGCATGTACTTGATGCTTCAAATTATTTCAGTTGGAGGAGCAAGATGAAGGCATATATGAAGAATTGTGGCATTTGAGAGATTGTGATTAATCCACCTGCTCCATCAAATAAGAAGGGCAATGAAGCTACATAGAAAGAAGAAAATAAGGACAATATTACAACCTTGAAGTTCCTCCAGGATGGACTTCCCATCTCAATAAACAAAAGTGTAGGAGAATACACTTCGACTAAAGACCTTTCGTTCATGTTTGAAAGTGAGTGTCAAAAGGGGAGACTAGACATTGGAAAGACAGGTCATGAATCATAAGACAAGTCCCCAAAAGAGGTTAATCAAGAAGAAGAAAAGAAACTAATGGAATCCAATAAAGGTATGGAGTCTTTCTATTATAATGATATCATGTGTGATGAAACTAAGAAGGTTATTGGAGAAGATGATGAAGATCTATCAAACGTTGTGCATGAGATCCATCTCAGTTTGATAAATATTGATCTCAGAGAAAATTGGGTTTTAAACACAATAAATATGAATGATAGTGAATTCACAAGGTTAAAAAACAGAATCTTGGATTCTTTGAATGAATATCAGCAAAATACCATGACTATGAGGGATTTTCTTGTTAAGCTCAAACACTAGGATAAAGAGTTGCAGGATCAGTTGGAAGACAATGATGTTGAGATTGAATGACTAAAGACTCAATTTGTCAATTAAAAGGAAGAACAAGAAGAGTCTGATAAAGACTCAGAAGATCTTGAAGAAACTAGAGAGGCCAATCATGATTTTAAGACTCAATTGGAGGAAGTCAAGAGGATAGAATAAATCCCGAGGAATACGTTGTAAGCAAAGTAGCATATAATACAAAGGATGGAAATGGGGTTAGTTGGTATCAAAAAAATGGTGAAAGGAATGATGCATTAGTCAAGTTCAAGAACAGTTCGGTTGTCCTAAATAAGATATTGGATTTCCAAAGATCTCCATTTGACAAGCCTAGTCTTGTTTACAACAAGCAAGGAGGAAAATCTAAAGATAACAATTGGTCTCCCAAGACTCTAGAAGCAGGTCCATCAACATCTAAAGTTGACCCCCATGCACCTATGCATGACAACAATGAATTTTGAAGTTCAAGACTGCAACAAGGATTTAGGCCTATTCCTCAAAGCAAGCTCATAAAAGAAACAACTCCAATATGGAACCAAAGTCCCATGTATGAAAATGGATTTAATGGTTATTGTTTTCCTGTTCTAACTTTTGTTAGAAGGATATGGATTATATAGTCTATGGAAGAAGAAGCATTGATGGTATCATAAGTGCTGGAATTCCCAATGACTTAGTTAGATGTTGGAAATGTAATGAATTTGGACATATTGTTGCTACTTGTTACACATTGAGATGCTACACCTATAGTGGGTTTGGTCACAAAGCTCAATAGTCTGCAAGTCAAAGAATTCAACCAAGGAGGAGTGTTTGATACATATCAACAAGAAGAACCAATGAATTTTGGAAGAAGACCAATGTAGGAATATTTGAATAACAATCCTATAGTCAGGGACACTCTTAGGTATTAAGAAAAGAAGTTGATCAAAGAAGTGTTGGAAGTTCCAACAGCTCAATCAGGTGTTGAACATGGAACCATGTTGGTCACATTGATGCACATTGTCATACTATGAGGTGTTATAGTTGTAGTAGCTTTGGGGACAAATCCCAATACCGTTGTAGTACATGGACACAATCCATGAGACGTTTCTCATACAACTTATCAAGGAAATCCAGTGAAAATGAAGGAACAAATACTGAAAGGACAAATGCTAAGAAGCAAGTACGGATGAAGAAGACCAATCAGTTACAGATAGGAGAGATTTATCATAGCAGAGAGAATGGCTTCCATATGGATATCCAGGTTTAAGGTCTCTCAAATACCTTAGCACACCTTGAGTTCATGAGGCTAGAGGATGAACTTAAAGGAGAGAGGATGACTACTCCAAGCATACAAATAGGTCCTACGATTGTGCACATTGAAAAAAAACAATTATTGTGATCAATGATTTCAGATGCAAATATGTGGACACCATTTTCCATTAATGCCAAAGGGGGAGATATGAAGACAAAAAGGGGAGCATGCTCGTAGGGGGAGCATGATTTGCTGTCATTAATGACAAAGGGGGAGATTTTTTATTGAATTATTATTGATCCCAAGGTGGGACTTGCAGTGGCCCCACAAGCAATGATTGATTCCATGAAGTACCTCTTGCAGTACACATGTATGGATGATCTCAGTATCCTCACATCTAGTGCATTGAATCCCATAGAAATATGGGTTGTTCCTTTTAGCACCTTCAACACACAAGGTTGGATATTGGAACCAACACCTTGTTGATGATGTTGAAGACTTTGATATTGATGATGAAGACCCTAGTTATGGTAATGAAGCCCTTGTGTACAATGGATAATCACTTGTTGGGTTTAAGAAGAATTAATGACCCCTTATGTGGTCATTTATGCTTTGATAGGGTCATGGTACCCTAGGAGAAGGATTGGAAACCTCACAGGAGGTAGCATGATGGATATTGACCCTTGGAGGTCCTCTTGTATGGTTTAATTGGTTTAAGAAGTCCATGAAGTCTCTTGTTTGATGAAGAGGCCTTTGAAAAAGTGCTTGGACCCACAAGTTGGTCATGAAGGCCACACACACTTAGTATATGTCATTTGATGTTATTGGAGCCAACCACTTGCACTTGATGCAAAACTTGATGAAAATGTACCCTTGAATGTGTACTTCAATCCATTGAAGTATTTGAAGCTCTTAATTGAGGTTGTTGATGATATATGGTCCTCTTTGTGATTACATGGCTTGTTATGTTGAAGAAACATTGAAGCACGTATTAGTGCTCCTTATATCCTTGCATGGATATGATGGTTCCCTTGCACATGGAAACTTGGAACCCACTCATAAATCTTGGAGGGAGCATTTGGTGATCAAAATTAAGAATCCCATTGACCTTGGATGTGGTTTGCATCTTGAACACACACATATGTCGAAATTGTTTTTTGTAGATCTACATGATGACCGTGCTCACTTGGATGATGACCATGCTCACTTGGATGGAGCTCCTTGCTTGATGGATGATGTCAAATGGGTATTTAAACCCCTATCAAGCTTCTTCGACAAGTTAATATCAATCAAGAAGCCCTCGTATCAAGTCTTGTTTGAGAATTCCTAATATATAGTGAAGAATTGCTCTTGTGAAATCCCTAAAAGGTTAACCCTCAATTGTCAATTTTATGACCTAAGTCGGCTCAGTAAATAAAAAGGTTCCCAAACAAGTCGACTTATTCCAAAAAGGAAACAAAGCATAAAAAATAAAAGTATATATAAATGACATGTCGAACGAATATAATTTATGGAAAATGTATATAAATAGGCCCTCACAATTTCATTTTTGCATATGAAATTTCAGTAGAGGTGGACTGATATTTTTCGGGTGGGAGCAACCAGGAAATTAGACTAAGGAAATTCGAGACTACTTAAGAAAAGTTAAATTTTTTTTTTATGTTTTTTTTTTAATGTGGCATTCCAATCATGGACTTGTATTGGGGTTGTACCAACAAAAACAATGATCATATCTTATCAACAGTGTAGTTAAGAAGACTCGTTGAGCAAGGAATTTCGTGGTGACCAACAACAATAGTGTCTTGGAGGGCTTATCTTTTTGGGTGTTTTTTTGTAGCTTTGAATTTAGGGTCAATATAGAAATGAGGCAGTAACAAAATATTCCTCATCCTCGAACATAAATTCATCTACAACAAAAACATAGGCCAAATTTGAACAGAGGTTGAGACTAAACAGTCCAAGTTTTGATGATCTATTTGATGGATAAACTGGTCATGTATAGTGATTTCATTGAGGTTAAAAATAGTCTGAGTTACAGTATGAATTATTAAAGTATTCTATAGTATAAATAACCCCAAATGTGATTCCTTGACATGCAATTATCATGGTATGTATGCAACCATTGAATATACTCAGGCATGATAATATACAGTGAATGTGTAGTGATACACAATGATATATAGTGAATGTATAGTGATATACATTTAATGCACAATGATATAAAATGATTGTACAATGATATACATTGAATGTACAGTGATATACGTTGAATGCATAGTGATATACAGTGATATACATTGAATGTACAATGATATATAGTGATGTATATCGACGAGTGAAGTTAATCCATTATGATTTAAACTCTATGATGGCGATGCATGATGCATGTTGCTTTATGATGATGATGCATGCACTTATCAAGGTATCCTTGTTGACACATACCACATGATGAATTCTATGCATTCTATTCTATACACTATGATACATGCTCCATGGTGATGTAAACCTATTGACACTACTATATGATGAAGATGATGCCTTTTGAGTATGCCATGATATGATGATGTATACTCTATGTTGATGATGCATACTTGATACATGCTTCATTATGATATAAAATTGTTGACACTACTGTATGATGAAGTTGACACCTTATGAGTATGCCATGATATGAGGATGCATACCCTATTATGATGTTACAAACCTTAATGTTGATCTTAATACCTTGATGACATGCTCAGACCTTGATGTTTGACATACCTTGATGATGATGATGATGGATACTTGATGTATAATTGGTGAAACTCTTGATGATGATGGAAATATGTACATGAGAAAATGACTAGAAATATTGATGATTAGATTGACAAACAGAGACTGATCAGTAGAGATTGACCAGCCTGACTAGCAGTGTTGATGAGTAGACTTGACAAGGTTGATGAGCAGAAGTGGATGAGTGACAGATTAATGACAATCAGATATTGACATCACTATTTCAAGTAGTATCTTGCACTTGAGGATTGGACTCCTCAACCATTTCTTAGTTGGAGCTAAGAAAACAAGGTTAGGTCATGTTACAAGAGTTGTTCTCTTTTCATCAGCTCATGCTAACTATAATAAAAAATATTAAAGTATTCCATTACCATAAATAAATATTAAAATTACATATATTCGTGTGTCTCTCTTGATGTGATTATCGTGCTTATCATTATGTTGATTTAGATTATGAATAGGATGATGTGATTAGTAATATAATTCTTGTTTAATAAAATGTGAACAATTTTATAATTTCTCTCACACTAATTCACCCCCCCTTCTCAGTATGGCCATTGTGTCCAACAATTGGTATCAGAGTAGGCCTTCGTCACAAGCCTTGTAAGCTTGAAAGAGTTCTGTGGACACACAATGGAAGCAAAAGTAAAGGCATCAAGCAATTTTGTTCCTGAACTTGATGTTACATATTATTTCAATTGGAGGAGAAAGATGAAGGAATTTATGAAGAAGTTTGGAGCTTGGGATATTGTGATTAAATCACATGCTCCATCAAATAACAAGGGAAAAGCAACTACACATAAAGAAGAAAAGATGAACAATACTGTAACCTTAATGTTCCTCATGGATGGACTTCCTAGCTTAGTAAAAGAAAGTGTAGGAGAGTACAATTTAGCTAAAGACCTTTGGTTCAAGTTGGAAAGCGAGTATCAAAAGGGAAGACCAGACACTGAAAAGATAGATAAGGAATCAGAACACAAGTCCTTAGAAGAGGTCAATCATGAATAAGAAAATTAATAACTAGAATCAAGTAAAGGTATGGATTCTTTTGATTGTAATAATATTAGGCATGATGAAATGGAGAAGGTTCTTGTAGAATATGATGAACATATATCAAAAGATGCACATGAGATACATATCGCTTTGATAAATATTGATTTCAGAGCAAATTGGGTTTTAAACATAATAAATATGAATCATAGTGAATTCACAAGGTTCAAAAAGAGAATCTTGGATTCTTTGAATGAATATCAGCATAATACCATGACTATAAGAGTTTTGCTTGTGATGCTCAAACATAAGGATAAAGAGTTTGACGATGAGTTGGAAGACAATGATGCTAAAATTGAATGAATAAAGACTAAATTGATCAGTAAAAAGGAAGAACAAGAAGAGCCTGGTAAAGACTCAGAAGATCTTGAATAAACTTGAGAGTCCAATCATGATTTGAAGATTCAACTCGAGGAATCCAAAAGGATAGAAGAGATATTAAAGAATAATTTGGAAGAAAAGGAGAAGACAATCCAATGTCTAGAAATAGAGGTAGTTGGTATCAGGAAGAAAGGTGAAAGGAATGATGCATTTTTCAATTTCAAGGATAGTTTAGTTCTCCTACATAAGATCTTATATTTCCAAAGATGTCCAATTGACAAGACTTGTCTTGGTTACAAAAAGGAGGGAGGAAAACATGAAGATAGTACTTGGTATCCGAAGACTCTAGAAGCACATCCATCAACATCCAAATATGTGCACCATGAACCTACACATGACAAAAAATACTTTGTAAGTTCAATAATGCAACAAGGATTTACATCTATTCCTCAAAGCACGCTCAGAAAATAAACAACTCCAAGACGAAACCAAAGTCCCAGGTATCAAAATAGATTTAATGGTTATTGTTTTTCTTTTTATAACTTTGGTCATTGTTGCCACCTTTTCACACACCCGGGTCACGTGGAAGAAATCTTCAAGCCACTCGGTGTGTCCTTGGGGGCAAGTCTCGAGTCAAGGTTGTCACCTTGTTTTTGACTCCTCCATTTAGGCTCAACTCCTAACGAAGCCAAGGGGGGTAGACCCTATTAAGTTACTAAGGATGATTTCTTAGTGGGGTGATGTTAAACTGAATCAGCTATTTAGGAGTTTGAATATTTTAACTATAAACAATTAAAGATGACAAGATACGAAGATAACACACGAAAGCACAAAGCTTATAAACAATATATATATGAAGCAAAAATGAGCAGTGCCTTAATAATGGAGTCAAATCAAAGAGATCAGTGTGCTTGCATGTGTTTGGAGTGAATGTTTTGCGATTGCATCTTGGTATGTTTTAAGTTAAAATTGAAGTATGAATTGATTAAATTAGGCTAAGGGGGGACTCCAAATATACCCGAGAGTACTTGGAGTATGTCAAAAACAAAACCTATACGGCTACCTGCAAGGAATATGTGGGCTGAAATGGAGTCTCTGGGGCTATGTTCGTAACACACCCATTAGGGTGTGACAGAGATCGGCGCCCCGAGGTCACTTTTCTGTAGGTTCCCGCTTCCTTTGGGTATTTTTCCACCGTAAAGGTTTGATCGAGGTGTTGGATTTTCACCTGATGGTTTGTTAGTTGGGGAAGGTGAGTCCTAATTATGCTAGTCACCCAAGTGCACAGCTTGACTGATAGGATGAACTGCAGCCAAGTGCAAAGCATACACACTGGATTCTTGTAAATTTTAATAAGTTTTTAAGAGATGCGTTCTTGTTTAAAAGAAAAGCCTCCAAGAACCTCTTTCGATCCAAGTGGATCTCAATCGGGGAATCGAGGAGGGGTTAATTTTAAAGCGGTTGATAAACAAATGATAGAAAAAATAAAACAACTACACAAATTTGGTTTTTTGATTAATCCTACCACAAATCTCTTTCCCCTTTCGGGTCACTCAGGAAATCGTGGGGTAAGTATTATGATTACTTTTGAAAGTAAGATATGGAATATGGAATTAAAAACAAGATCAAATATACTACCCTACAAATTAGATCAATTCTAGTAAAAGGAAATAAGCAGAAAACGACGAAAATGGCACCGATGCGAATCCCCCCAGGGGGGATGGGGAATGGGCTTGAAAGAGCCCATTCCAAAGGAAATTTTATTTATTACTTGTTACAATATCAGACGACTGATTTATCAGTCCTTCTTGGTCCTTATACAGGCTGAAACCAAGATCTTACAGTTTATACAAAAAATTTACAAATTATGTGACAAAAGAGAGACCCCTGGGGGGATTTGAGCGCTCTCAAAGCCACTTTGGACAGCAGCTTCCTTTCTTCTCTGTCAGACCTGCTAAATGAAAGTGAGAAAATTAGAATAACAAATGCCTAGAATCACTTTAAGAGTACCTTTGGGTCAGCCTACTTTAACTCAAAAAATAATGAAATTAAAACTAGCTGAACCGACGAAAAAGGAGCCAAGGCAAGCAAGCTTTCCTTGGGATCTTGGGTTGCTGTTTGTGCAGCCAATTAAAATGCACTGATATTTCATAATATTGAAATTTATCGCAGCGAAAGGAAATCTAATGCATGTGATCTACAAGTTTTCTTTCAAATTCATGCAAAAAGGACAATTTCCCTACAACTAGATCTAGGATGCTTATGATATTATTTTAAGTGCAAGATCTAGGATGTGAGCTATGAAATATTATATCTATGTATATTTTACTTTGATGAAACAGATCCAAATAAAATCACAGCTATAAACTGAAAAGGTAACCGGGTAAAGTGTTGATTTTGAGGGAGGAAGAAGAGGACAAAAGTGCTGGTTTCCTTGAAGATCCGCAGTAGAGCTTTCAGGTGGAATGCCAAGAGACTATTCCTTTGAAATTTTTTGAAGAGAATGAAGAACAAACTATATCAGCATCCTCTCCAAAGTATGAACCTACAACTCAGCTGAAATCAAAGAACTTGCCAAGAAACTTGTGAGATCCGATTAGTACATACAAAGAGATTCAAGATAACATGCATATAAGCTTATAGGACATGCTAAATATAGATCTCTAAACATGCATCAAAGGAGAGTGACAGTCAATAAACTTATTGAACAAAACCTTTCCTATCAAGATTGTAATAAGCTAATTACCAATCTTAACCACAGATCTACAAGAAATTAGCAAAAAATGACCACAGATACAGGTTACCTCAGTAAAACAATAGCAATAATCATCCACACATGTAATGGCACCACACCGTATTGCTTCCAAAGATTTTCTTTAATTCAAATGCAGAATTACAACAATACAATAGCAGCAGCACCTCAATCCCAGCTCTAACTAGCTTGGAAGAGGAGGCTGTGCCTGGATATATACAATTTGTAGGCCATCTAGCCTAGGGGGGGCATAATTCCTCATGGAATCCAGTGAAATCATCTGATGGATAGTTCATCAATGCAGAACTAAGGCTGAACTGAGCCTACTTGTCAACCGGGGGCCTGATCTGGCTGACACATCAACCCATACACTGACACATCGGCCCACAGAGCATCCAGGAGAGCCAAAACGTGTTGAGGAGAGAGGGAGGGCACAATTCCCCATGAATACCACTGTAGATCAACTCTAGATCTGATTTGATCCCCTCCTTCACTCAAGGATTTGTCAGATCCAGTCAATCTGCTCCAGATCTGATTGATTTCAGTCAAATCGGTTGAGAATCCATTGATTTATTGATTTTGGATTTGCTCCATTATTCATCAATTTATTAATTAAATTAATCAATAATTGATTTTTGGGGCTTTCTGACCTGAGTGATGGAAGATCACTCAAAACTTAGGAAATAGTGGGTCCATGGGTTTACATGGTGCTCTTATCTTTAAAATGAGCACCTACATGACTGAAACTGATTATTTGGCCCACTTTTATTACAGACTCAATTTTTCCAATTAAACTATTAAAAAATAGCCTAAGTTTTGGAAAAATTAAAATTTAATAAAAAACACTGAAAAAACTAAAAAATTGAAAAATTGAAAAACACCTAGGTGGACTTAGACATGTTCATATGACTCAAAAATTATGTCTAGCATGTTTATACATTGACACATAGACTCTAATAACCTCAATAGGAACAAATGCCAAGCCGACCACCCCAACTTTGGAGGTATGGAGTGAAAAACTCAGAAATTATCAATCGTTTATTCAACAACCAATAATAACCAAGGGAAAAAACACCCTGGACTGATCGGATTGACAAATGAAGTCTAAGAGACCGAGTCTTTTACAGACACTATCATGCTAGAACATTTATTACAATTCCCCCATGGGGTATGAACATGTGATATGATACAACAAGTACTTCCCAGAAGTATTTCCAAATGTCTTTTTGAAGTCCGAACAAGTTAACCATGTCCGGTTCACCAGGCTCACTTGATAAAAACCACTAAGTACAACTTAGGTGGTAACATTTTGGCTCCATCTGGGACACATTCTCTAACTGATCTTATGTTCAAAGGAGAGGATGTGAGAACTCTAGAATCTCTGGTTCCTGCAAGGAAATTAGAGTTTGTCAGTAACATGTGTATATAAGAAAAAATTAGCCATAAACAAACTAATGTACATAATTAATCTATAATGTGCAAAAAGGAATATTTTACAAAAACTAATATACAAAGGAAAATTTTCAACATGGTACAACATAACTATAATGCAACAGTCAATGATACAACAATATGATATATACAATTTAGAAATACATGCAAGGCAAGGTTTAGAAATTGGCCCTGAAACCACCGATGCCACTAAAGGCATCAAACTGCCTCGGTGAAAAACAGCTTGAGGAGGAAACCATTCACTTGTAAGATCAATATTTCTCCTTCCAAGTCTTTTAAATAGAAGGAGTTCATTCCTGCTATTTCATCGATGATGTATGGTCCCAACCACAGGCTGTCGACTTTCCATGTTTCCCAGGTTTTTCCCGTCATTTTTCCCAACGTAGAACTGTGTCACCTACTTGGAAAGAACCTGGCCGGGTAGACTTATCAAAGGATCTCTTGACCTTGTCTGAATTCTTGATACTATGGTCAAGAGAGTCTCTTCTGCTCTCATCTAGCTCGATCAACTGGTTTATTCTATTCTGGATGGCCTCCTGATCTAAGCTGAATGTCTGGAGGAGCTGATAAACTGGAAGCTTTAGATGGATTGGTAAGGTGACATCAAGGCCATAGACTAGCTCAAAAGGGCTCCTCCCAGTTGAACTTTTCTTAGTGATCCTGTCGGCCCATAGTGCTAATTTGATTTTGCTATCCCAAGCCTTCTTATTGTCGCCCGCAATGTTTTTGATTATGGTCATTAAGTTCTTGTTACTTGATTCTACTAGACCATTTCCTTGGGGATAGTAATTAGATGAGTGAGATAGGATAATGCAGTACTTGAAACAGAAAGACGACATCTCGGAAGAAACAAAGAATGGGTCATTGTCCGTGATTATTCTAGCTAGCACACTGAATCTTGTGATGATTTTATCCTCTAGGAAATCCATGACTATGGCATCGGTTTCCTTCTTAGTGGGTATTGCCTCTACCCATTTGGCAAAATAATCCATGGCGGTAAGAATACAAGAGTAACCATTGCTTGAGTTATCTTTGAACTTACCGATGAAGTCAAGTCCCCATTGCTGAAAAGGGGCTTGGACTACTATTGGATTTAGAGGCAAGGATTTCATTTGTTGCTTTCCGGTGAATAATTGACATTGGGGGCAAACTCTGACAGCTTTGTGCACATCTGAAAATAGGTTTGGCCAATAGTAGCCTGCTCTAAGGATTTTGTGTACGGTTGTTTTGGCTGCAAAATGTCCACCACAAAATCCTGAATGGAAATCAACCATGAGTTTCTTGGACTCAGGTTCATCGACACATCTAAGTATCAAACCGTCTGGGTTTCTCCAACCCAAACCGTCTGGGTTTCTCCAACCCAAACCATCCTTGGTCAAACAATACTTAGTTGCCTTTAACCTTAGTGCCCTTCTTTTATGGCCTAGTAGGTGATCGGGGCATGTAAGGTTGCGGAGAAAAAATATGATATCGGTGTACCAGGGGTGCTGCTCTAATCTCTGAAACTCATCTGATACATTTTGCTCTGAATTGCTGCTCTGGCAGATTATTCCTAAAGTCTTCTCATTTCCTTGGGTCAACATCTTCACAAGACCCTGTCCCTTAATTAATTTAGTAGGTCTTATCTCCAAATCATATTCCTGAATTTTTGAAACCCACTTACCCCTGACTCCTAGACAGTCTTGCTGAGACATGATATCTTTGACAGCTACATGGGGTACATATCCAATGATTTTGGAGTAACCTATATAAGTTCTGAAATGTTTAAGGGATTTGACAAGAGCATAGGCCTATTTCTCCATCGTTGTATACTTCAATTCTGAATTTTTTAAGGCTCTACTCATAAAGGCTATGGGCTGCTCTTGTCCCTCCTTGTTCTTTTGAAGTAAAACACCAGCAATGGTGTCCTCTGAGGCAAAGGAAAATAGTTGGAACTCTTTGGAATAATATGGACTAGTTAATACTGGGGACATGGATATGGAATTTTTGATGGCCTTGAATGCATCTTTCCCTTCATCTGTCCACTCAAACTTAGCATCTTTCTTTAATAGCTTTTGTAGAGGTTTCATTAATTTTTCTAAGTTCGGGATGAATCTTCTTATGAAATTGATTTGGCCATTAAAATACTGGAGAGCTTTTAGATTGTGAGGTAAGGGGACTTTCTTAATAGTCTCAACTCTCTTAGGATCAACCTTGACACCATCTTTAGAAATGATGTGCCCCAACAACTTGCCTTCATCAACTCCAAATATTGACTTGGCGGGATTCAAGGAAATACCATATTTCCGACATCTTATAAAAACCTGCATAAGATGACTTATGTGGTCAGCTCTTTCTTTTGAAAACACAGTTAAGTCATCCTGATATATTTCAATTATTTTTCCTATAAGTTCTTTGAAGGAAAAATCCATGGCTCTTTGGAAGGTGGCACCCGCATTCAAGAGGCCAAAAGGCATTCTTAGAAATTTATAAGTACCCCAAGGTGTGGTGAACGTAGTCTTATGTTGATCTTCCTTATTTACCAACACCTGGTTATAACCAGAAAAGCCATCCAACATGGACATCATTCCTGATCCTGTTACTCTTTGAAGCAAAGTTTCCATGTCGAGTAATGGGTAATTATCCTTGAGGCATGATGTATTCATATTTCTAAAATCTATACATATTCTAATTGACCCATTCTTCTTTCTAACAACAACTAAGTTGGAGCACCAAGATGAATGCCTTGTAGGTGTTATGATCCCTGCTGCTAGCATTTTTTGAAGTTCTTTTTGCACAATGGGGGCCAACTTAGGATTTATCTGCCTAAGTTTTTGTAGAAAAGGTTTGGCCTCCTTGGCCTCTTCTGTGAGGGGAATAGTGTGTTGAAACACATCTTCCCTATATGCTTTAATCTCATCATAACTAAAGGCCAACACATCCCTATACTCTTTGATTAGGTTGATCAAGTTGTTCCTTTCCTTTTCCGAAGTACTTTTTCCAATTTTTATTAACTTGGGATCCTTGTCAGTTCCTATGTTTATTTCCATATAATTCCCAGTTTTTATTTCCTCTTTTTGTTTTTTATGATGATCCTGACGATCGAAAAGATTCTCAAAATCTATAAGGCTACTCGGGATGTGATTCCTTTCATTATCCTCGCACTCCTGATACTCTTTACCTTCCTGTTGATAACTGATTTTGCAACCTTCGAACTCTTGTAGATTGTGGATGAATCTCAAGAGTTGCTCATCATCTTTGAACACTTCCCTGTGGTCTATATTATCCGGAATTGAAGGTCTAAAATTTATTTCCATTTTTCCATTCCCATTAATCATTTCATCTGATGGCTGGAGGGTGGATGCTGCTACCGCCAATCTATCTGCTAACCCATTCGTTTCCCTATGGACCTTTTGGATGTTAAGTGCATCAAACCATTCCATAGTGTCCCATGTGGCATTCCTATACTTCCTTAGTCTGTCATTTTTACATTGATATTGATTCTTGATCTAGAGGACAACTAGATCTGAATCACCCTTTATGTTCAACATCTTTATCCCCATATCTTTAGCAATTTCTAAACCTAGGATCAATGCCTCATATTCAGCTACATTGTTTGATGCTTCAAAGTCTAACCTGAACGCAAAATTGTAGATTTTATCTGAAGGAGAAATGATCACGATGCCAGCACCCTTTCCCGCTTTGGAATAAGCCCCATCAAAATACATTTGCCAAACTTCATCGATCTTTTCATTTTTAATGTTTTCCTTAGTGGGGGCCATGAAATTTGACAAAATAGCATTGTTTCCAAAATTATCAGTGAAATGAACAAATTCATTTCCGAGCTTCTTAGGGTTTTCTACATGTCGTTTCCTTAGCTTTTCTCTATGGAGAATGACCCTAGTGTTCTCTGATGTAGGTATAGTGGCATATGTCCAATCCATTTGGATGTGCCCACCAAGAGTTGCGGCCCATTTTCTGGACAGCAACATACCCCAATTATCTGGGACATCTATTACCACCACATCCATTGTCATGTCGATATCTGAATACTTAGCTAACTTGACCTGTAAATTTAATATTATCCCTACCACTTCAACTTCTCTCGCATCCATGGCACAAACATTGTGGTAGGGTCGGGTGACCATTAGATTTAGCTGCTCCATTACTTTTCTAGTCATAACATTTGATGAAGCACCCGAATCTAGCATACAATTATGAATGAGAAGTTTATCAACTAAAAGGGAGACATAGAAAGGTGGGTGATCTTCTCTCCTCGGATCAATACTATTGAGGACTATGGGCACATCTATAGGTTCGATAAGTTCAGCTTCAAATATAGCATTATTATTAGGAAGGGGATCCTCCTCGATAATTTTATGAGCTTCACTTTTGCTATCCTCTAAGGATTTCAATCATTTTTCCTTTTGACCTGGAATCTTAAGGACATCAGTTGCAAAAAAATGAATTTTAGCATTACTTATCCATTCTCCCATATCAATATTTGACTCAGGGACAATAGGAGGATCTAGGAGAGAAAGAGTGGTTACCTTTTGCTTGTACTGTTTAGGCGGTGATTGCTTTTCTCTCCTTTGATGCACAACTCCCTTGAACCTGGCCTCCTTCTTTTCCTTAATTTCCTCGGGAGGAGGCATTGTACCATAAAAGTTAGACATGAGATCCTTCTCGAAACCATAGTCTGTGGCCGGCTGCCAATGCTGGTTTGATAGAGGGTAGGTTCGACCTACCATGTACACATGATCATACTCGCTTGATGTTGTTTCTTGATTACTAGCCTCTGCCATCCCATGTTCTATAATCTGGTTTGCTATGTAGCAAGTACTTTCTAGGTGGAATTGATCACAAGGTCTACACCATGGAATTACCTCTTCTACCAGGTTAGTTGAGTCTAAGTGGTTTGGAATCCTAGGCTCTTGTTGAGGAAACTTCTTTTGATACACTTGATTTTGTTTTGGCTAAAAATTCCTAGGTCCATTATTTCTCTCCAGTGTGACTATTCTGTTTTGGATTTTATTCATTTGCATAGATTGTTCTGCCCTGAATTGGTTTTGAGTAGTCATCACCTCTTCCAACATGCTAGCTATCTTTTTCATGGGGTCTTTAGAGGCTGCCTTTTCCTCTAACTCAATGGCCTTTCCCTTTTCTTTGTTGTACGAAGTGTTCCTCCTAGTGTAGCCTGGAATGTTGGACTTGCCCGAAGATTGCATGTTCCTTTCTATTTTCTCGGCCAGATCTTGAGCATTTTTTAGATCGACCAGCTCTTTATCCCTTAATTGGTATCTCAAATCACCAGTGAAATATTCGATGTAGGATATCAAGATGGAGGCATTGCTTGGCTTGATGTCCCTAGGGAGGTCCACCACCACATGCCCAAACTTAGTATTAAATTCATCCATGGTTTCATTCTCCATCTTCTTTATATTATGAAGGGCAGGAAGCAAATGTCTTGGTTCCTTCTTTTCCCCCCACTTCTTCTTAAAACCCGCTAGGAATTCATTAAGGGTTTTATATGAATCATCACCAAGGTTTTCATACCACTCTGCAGCATCATCCTCTAAGGATAAAGCAAAGAGCTTCATTTTTACATCATCATGGTCATGGGCAGCATCATGGCAGTAACTGACTAGGTGCCTTTCGAACTTTCTAAGGTGAGACTTGGCAGTGATGCCATTATTTCCCTCGAAATTGGGGAGCTTCTTGATCGCATCATTCGGAATGTTATGAGGAGCACCTGCTATCTGAGAAAAGTCAAGGGGTTTGTAAAATTCTGTCATTTCTTGAGATTGGAAAGTATGACTCTCTACAAATATGTTATGGATATCTGAGAGGGATTGGTCTCCTAAAACTTCAAGGTTTCTACGAGAAGTCTGCCTATTCAATATTTCCCTAATAAAACTTTCAGGATCAGGGAGAGGATTGAATAATTGTCGGCAGTTTCTTCGAGTAGAAATTCTTAAGGGGATGTTAGATAGTGGAGTCACCAGATGGATCGAGTTTTAATTTTTATGTTTTTTAAAGACTAGATCAATAAAAAAAAAATTATCTTTTTGATTAATAAAACAACTACACAAATCTGGTTTTTTGATTAATCCTACCACGAAAAAATAAAAACAACTACACAAATATGGTTTTTTGATTAATCCTACCACGAATCTCTTTCCCCTTTCGGGTCACTCGGGAAATCGCGGGGTAAGTATTATGATTACTTTTGAAAGTAAGATATGGAATATGGAATTAACAACAAGATCAAATATACTACCCTGCAAATTAGATCAATTCTAGTAAAATGAAATAAGCAGAAAACGACGAAAATGGCACCGATGCGAATCCCCCCAGGGGGGATGGGGAATGGGCTTGAAAGAGCCTATTCCAAAAGAAATTTTATTTATTACTTGTTACAATATCATAGGACTGATATATCAGTCCTTCTTGTTCCTTATACAGGCTGAAACCAAGATCTTACAGTTTATACAAAAAATTTACAAATTATGTGACAAAAGAGAGACCCCTGGGGGGATTTGAGCGCTCTCAAAGCCACTTTGGACAACAGCTTCCTTTCTTCTCTGTCAGACCTGCCAAATGACAGTGAGAAAATTAGAATAACAAATGCCTAGAAGCACTTTAAGAGTACCTTTGGTTCAGCCTACTTTAACTCAAAAAATTATGAAATTAAAACTAGCTGAACCGATGAAAAAGGAGCCAAGGAAAGAAAGATTTCCTTGGGATATTGGGTTGATGTTTGTGTAGCCAATTAAAATGCACTGATATTTCATAATATTGAAATTTGTCGCAGCGAAAGGAAATCTAATGCATGTGATCTACAAGTTTTCTTTCAAATTCATGCAAAAAGGACAATTTCCCTACAACTAGATCTGGGATGCTTATGATATTTTTTTAAGTGCAAGATCTAGGATGTGAGGTATGAAATATTAGATATATGTATATTTTACTTTGATGAAACAGATCCAGATAAAATCAGAGCTATAAACTGAAAAGGTAACCGGGTAAAGTGTTGATTTTGAGGGAGGAAGAAGAGGACAAAAGTGTTGGTTTCCTTGAAGATCCGCAGTAGAGATTTTAGGTGGAATTCCAAGGGACTATGCCTTTGAAATGTTTTGAAGAGAATGAAAAATCAAACTAGATCAGCATCCTCTCCAAAGTATGAACCTGCAACTCAGCTAAAATCAAAGAACTTGCCAAGAAACTTGTGAGATCCGATTAGTACATACAAAGAGATTCAAGATAACATCCATATAAGCTTATAGGATATGCTAAATCTAGATCTGTAAATATGCATCAATGGAGAGTGACAGTCAATAAACTTATTGAACAACACCTTTCCTATCAAGATTGTAATAAGCTAATTACCAATCTTAATCACAGATCTACAAGAAATTAGCAAAAAATGACCACAGATACAGGTTACCTCAGTAAAACAATGGCAATAATCATCCACACATGTAATGGCACCACACTGTATTGCCTCCAAATATTTTCTTTATTTCAAATGCAGAATTACAACAATACAATAGCAACAGCACCTCAATCCCAGCTCTAACTAGCTTGGAAGAGGAGGTTGTTCCTGGATATATACAATTTGCAGGCCATCTAGCCCAGGGGGGGCGCAATTCCTCATGGAATCCAGTGAAATCATCTGATCGATAGTTCCTCAATGCAGAATTGAGGCTGAACTGAGCCTACTTGTCAACCGGGGGCCTGATCTGGCTGACACATCAACCCATACACTGACACATCGGCCCACAGAGCATCCAGGAGAGCCAAAACGTGTTGAGGAGAGAGGGATGGTGCAATTCCCCATGAATACCACTGTAGATCAACTCTGGATCTGATTTGATCCCCTCCTTGAGTCAAGGATTTCTCAGATCCAGTCAATCTGCTCCAGATCTGATTGATTTCAGTCAAATCGGTTGAGAATCCATTGATTTATTGATTTTGGATTTGCTCTATTATTCATCAATTTATTAATTAAAATAATCAATAATTTATTTTTGGGGCTTTCTGACATGAGTGATGGAAGATCACTCAAAACTTAGGAAATAGTGGGTCCATGGGTTTACATCATGCTCTTAGCTTTAAAATGAGCACCTACATGACTGAAGCTGATTATTTGGCCCACTTTTATTACAGACTCAATTTTTCCAATTAAACTATTAAAAAATAGCCTAAGTTTTGGAAAAATTAAAATTTAATAAAAAACACTGAAAAAACTAAAAAATTGAAAAATTGAAAAACACCTAGGGGGACTTAGACATGTTCATATGACTCAAAAATGATGTCTATCATGTTTATACATTGACAGATAGACTCTAATAACCTCAATAGGCACAAATGCCAAGCCGACCACCCCAACTTTGGAGGTATGGAGTGAAAAACTCAGAAATTATCAGTCGTTTATTCAACAACCAATAATAACCAAGGGAAAAAACACCCTGGACTGATCGGATTGACAAATGAAGTCTAAGAGACCGAGAATTTTACAGACACTATCATGCTAGAACATTTATTACAATTTCCCCATGGGGTATGAACATGTGATATGATACAACAAGTACTTCCTAGAAGTATTTCCAAAGGTCTTTTTGAAGTCCCAACAAGTTAACCCTGTCCGGTTCACCAGGCTCACTTGATAAAAACCACTAAGTACAACTTAGGTGGTAACAGTCATAAGGATATGTGTTGTAGATTCTATGGAAGAAGAAGCATTTGTGGTATTATAAGTGTTGGAAGCCTCAATGTCTCAGTTAGATGTTGTACATGTAATGAAGATGGACATATTGCTGCTACTTGTTACACATTGAGATGCTACACCTACAATGGGTTTGGTCACAAAGAAAAAGAATGTGCAATTCAAAGAAGTCAACCAAGGAGGATTCCTTTATACAAATAAGAAAGAAGAACCAATGAACCTTGAAAGAATACCAATGCAGGAATATTTGGAGAACATGCCTACAATCATAAACACTCTCAAGTATGGAGAAATGAAGTTGATCAAAAAATCATCGGCGGTTCCAACAACTTAGTAAGGTGTTGGACATGCAACCATGTTAGTCACATTGTCGTACTATGAGTTGTTATAGTTGCAGTGGCTTTGGGAACAAAGCTCAATACTGTTGGAGTACATGGAAATAATGCATGAGAAGTTTCTCATACAAATAATCAAGGAAAGCCAGTAAAAATGACAAAACAAATTCTGAAAGGACAAATTCCAAGAAGCAATTATGGATGAAGAAGACGGAGTAGTTGCATATAGGAAAGGTTGATAAGACCAAGGAGATGAATTCCTTATGGAAATCTAGGATTCATGTCTCTCAAATGCCTTGGTACAAATTGAGTTCATTAGGTTGGAGGATGAACTCAAAGGAGAGAGGATGACTACTCCAAGCATATAGACAGGTCCTAGGATCATGCAAGTTGATAGGGGGAGTTGTGATTAGGGATCAATGATTTCAGATGCAGATATGTGGACACCATTTTCCATTAATGCCAAATGGGGAGATATAAAGACAAAAAGGGGAACATGCTCACAGGGGGATCATGAGTTGTTCTCATCAATGAGAAATAAGGATATTATCGATTGAATTTTCATTGATGCCAACATGGGACTAGCAGTGGCACCATAGGAAGTGATTGATGCCACTAAGTCCCTTTTGCAATACAAAAGTATGGATTATCTCAGTATCCTCACATCCAGTTCCTTGGAATCCATATAGAGATGGGTTGTTCCTTGGAGCAGCTTGAACTCATGACAAGGTTGGATCTTAGAACCATCACCTTATTGATGATGCTGAAGACCTTGTTGTTGATGATAAATACACTGCTTATGGTGTTGAATCCCTTGTGGATGATGTAGAATCATTTTATGTGTCCGAGAAGCACTAATGACCCATTCTGTGGTCATTGATGATTTGATAGGGTCATGGTACCCTAGGATGAGGATTGACAACTCCATGGTAGGTAGCACGATGGATCTTGGCCCTTTAAGGTCCTCTTGTATGGTTTAGGTGGTTGAATAATTCCATGAAGTCTATTTCTTGATGAAGAATCCCTTAAAGAAGTTCCTGGACCCACAAGTTGGACATGAATCGCACACACACTTAGTATATGCCATTTGATGTTCTTGGATACCACTTCTTGCACTTGAGGAAGACCTTGATGAAATTGTACCCTTGAATATCTCTTCAAGCCCTTGAATTATTTGAAGTCCTTGATGGAGGTTGTTGATGATATATGGTCCTCTTTGTGATTACATGGCTTCGTATGTTGAAGAAAAAATGAATACTTATTAGTGGTCCATATATCCTTGCATGGACATGATGGTTCCCTTGAACATGGAAGCTTGGAACCCACTCATAAACTTTGGAGGGAGAATTTGGTGATCAAAATGAAGAATCCCATTTCTCTTGAATGTGGTTTGTGTCTTGAACCCACATATATGTCAAAATTGATTTTTGTAGATCTACATGATGACCATGCTCACTTGGATGGAGCTCCTTGCTTGATGGATGATGTCAAATGGGTATAGTAACCCCTATCAAGATTCTATGACAAGTTAACTAACAATAAAAAAATCCCTCATATGAAGTCTTATTTGAGAATCCCTAATATAAATTGAAGAATCCCTCTTGTGAAAGTCCTAAAAGGTTAACCCTAATTGTTAATTTTATGACCTAAGTGGGCTCAGTAAATAAAAAGGTTATGAAACAAATCGTCTCAATCCAAAAAGAAAACAAAAAATAAAATATTAAAGGATATATAGATGACAAGTCGACCCAATAAAATTTATGGAAAATGTATATAAATAGGCCAGTCGACCCAAGATGACTAGTATTTTTGGGGTGGAAGTAGTTGCAAGCAATTGGGCTGAGGAAATTTGAGAGTGTTTAAGATTTTTTTTTTATGTGACAGTCCAATCTTGTACTTGTATTAAGGTTGTACCAGCACAAACAATGATCATATATTATCAACAATGAGGTGAAGAATAGTCATTGAGTGAGGTATTTTAACTGAGGAATTTCATGGTGACCAATGAAAATAGTGTCTTAGGGTTTCTCTTTTTTGTTTTTTTATTTTATTTTGTAGATTTGAATTCTAGGTCAATAGAGAAATGAGGCATAGACAAACTCTTCCTCAACCTCGAACTTGAATTCATATACAAAAGTCATCCATATTCCCAATTTGAACATAGTTTGAGGCTAAAAAATCCAAGTATTGATGATCTAGTTTATGGATAAACCAAGCTTGTACAATGTTTTCCATCAGGGTAAAACCTGTATGAGGTACAGTTCAAATTCTTGAAGTCTTCTACAGTATACACAACCCCAAATGTGAGTCCTTGAAATTAACTTATCAATGTATGCCATGCAACATTTGAATATACTCATGCATGATAATATACAGTGAATGCGCACTGATACACGGTGATATACAATGAATGTACAACTATATACATTGAATGCACAATAATATACATTGAATGTACAATTATATGCATTGAATATACATTGAATTCACAATGATATACAACGAATATACAGTGATATACATTGAATGTACAGTGATATACAGTGATGTGCACTGATGAGTGAAGTAAATCCATTATGATTTAAAATCTATGATGATTATGCATTAAGCATGATAGTCTATGAAAATGATGAATGCACTTATCAAGGTATCCTTGTTGACACATACCACATGATGACTACTACGCATGCTATACTATACAATATGATACATGCTCCATGATGATGTAATCATGTTGACACTACTGTATAATGAAGATGATGCCTTATGAGTATGCCATGATATGATGATGTATATTCTATGTTGAATATTCATACTTGATACATGCTTCATGATGATGTAAACTTGTTGACACTACTATATGATGAAGATTATTCCTTATGAGTATGCCATGATATGATGACGAGGTTACAAACCTTGATGGTGATATGGATACCTTGATGACATGTTCAAACCTTGATGTTTGGCAACCCTTGATGATGATGATGATGCATACTTGATGCATACTTGTTGATGACCAACAATATTGATGAGGATATTGATAAACATAGAGTGATGAGAAGAGATTGACCATATTAATTAGCAATGGTTATCAGTAGACTTGACATGGTTGATGACTAAAGGTTGATGAGAAGAATTGGTTGAGCAACATATTAATGGCAATCAAATATAGACATCAATATTTCAAGTAGAATATTGCACTTGAGGATTGTACTCCTCAACTCTTTCTTAGTTGGAGCTAAGGAAACCATGTTGTTTCTTGTTACAAGAGTTGGTTCTCTTTTCATCAGTTGGTGCTAATTGTAATTAAGAAGATTGAAGGTATTCCATTACCATAAACAAAGATTAAATTTACATATATTCTTGTGTCTCTCTTGATGTGATTATTATGCTTATCATTATGTTGATTTAGATGATGAATATGATGGTGATTGGTAATATAATGCTTACTTAACGAAAGGCAATTTTTTTTATAATTTCTCTCACATTGATCCACCTCCCCCCCTCTTAATGTGGCCATTGTGTCCAACACCTCTCACTAGAGTTTGTTCCCTTCCTCTAGAGGATAAGGCAATTTTCAACTTAGAAAGTGCAACTACAAGAGAGATATGGGTACCATTTTAGAAGAAGCAGTAATTTTTAGACTATGTTAATGAAGGGATTAACCCTACCACCCATCAAGCATCAACAATTTATTAGCTACCAAATTTACCAAGCATTACCAATTTATTAGCTACCAAATTTACCAAAAATCACCTACGGTATTCAGAAACATTTGTTTTTGGGTTATGGGTCTCCAAAGTTAGAAGAACTAGTAAAATTTAGACGTACCCATTTGTCTAAATAGTTTAAAAGTGCTCTCCTCTGGCTGCCACTGACCTGGAGCTACTAGTTCTAGTATGATGTTTTTTTTAATTTTATTATGAATTTGATATAATCTAAAAAAAATTAATGAAACTATTATGTGTTTTTTTCTTAAACATGAAAATGTTTTTTTTTTTATGTTGATATTGAGCTAGGTTAACAATTGTTATTGGACAAAGGCCTAGAAACATGGTTTTATTGTGAGAAGATCCCAATCCAACTATGTATACTTCCAATACTTCCAAGTTACAATTTATAGGTCTTGTTGCTAAAACCTTTCTACATATATATTCACATTTTCTAAATGGTTTATTTGACATATGACTTTGTAGTTACAATTTATACGTCTTGTTTCTAAAAAAATTCACCTATATATTCACTTATTTTTTAAATGAATTATTTGATATATGTTAGAGCTTGGTAAGATTTTATTATTCTTTTAGTCTTAGTAATTGATTGAAACAATTACTTTTACTTATGGGTAAAAATATTCTAAAGAAGTTTGAAGTTTAAAGTGGTTTCTTCTTATCCATTTATAGCCAAGGAAAAGTGAATGACCAAAAAAAAAAAGAAAGAACCATGAATTGGTTGGCACAAATTTGGACTCTCCTCGAAAAAAACACAACTAGAGTTAAATTTAACTCCATGGCTACAAATTTGAATGAAAAAATGCATCACATCACTAACTCTATATTAGTAAAACTTATGCCCAAAAAATAGTTCTTACTAGAACATTTGGATCATGGATAATACATAGACATCTCCATTTTCATGAAAGATTTGTTTTAGCTTGGTACATGTGCAAGTTCACGTGCAATCATAGTTGAGAAATTCAAAATAGTCCATACCTTCAAAAAACAACCTTGTTAAACTTCTTTTGATAAAGGAAGGGGAGAACATCAAAGTACAATCTCAATTGCAATGTGTTTTTTAATGAATGGTCTCTACAAAAAAAATATATTATATTTATCTGGCCTTTTAACTAAATCCCTTTGGAACAAAATGTCAAATTTTCAATTACAACATTGATGCAACATGTTAAACTTGAAAAATTTTGGTATGTTACATTAGATGTGGCCAAACATTAGCCTCTAAGAGGATTCTAGACCTTCCACCTTTTGTTTGCTTCTTAAGTTTATCACTTACTATACTTTAGATGCATAATGCCAACACATGTTAATTTTAAGTTGTATGTGTCATTTTTAGTAGGTTTTTTTTGTTCCACCCTTGTTTTTTAGATTACATGATCAACAAAAAAATGGCTAAATGGGTCTATTTTTATCCCTTAATTATAAATCAAACTCCTTAAACTAAACATATATTGTAATTGAAAATTAAAATTTCAGAATTTCATTTACACCATTCACGCAACATGTTAACCTTGCAAAATTTTGTATGTTACATTACATGTGGCCTTCAATTAACCTTCAGAAAGGATTCTAGGTTCCACATTTTGTTCATTTCTTAAATTTATCACTTAATGTACTTCAGATGCATAATACTGGAAGATGTTACTTTTGAGTTGTCTATCTGAGCCTCAATTGGTTGTTTTGTTCTACCCTCTTTTACAAGCACAGTATCGGTAAAAAACACATGGGAAAATGAGACTACTATTATGTTTTAATAAAATATTATTTAATAAAAAAATTATTATTAGGGTATTTTTTTAAATAAAAAATCATTGTTTAAAGGGTTATTTGTTCGCTAAAACATTGTGTGAAGGGAAATATTAAAGCTCAAAACATCAAAACATCAAAATAATTTAGTTAGAAGGGAAGAGATGAAATGGAATTCCAACCCTACTCACAACCATAGCGAAGTATAAAGACATCAATAAGATACATAATATTGATGAAATGATTGGTCCCTAATTACTCATGAATCTAGGATGAATAGATATGAAAACAATTTGTTGTAGATGCATTCAAGTTCCATTTGCATGTTTTTGGTACATGAGGCAAAGGTAGGTTTTGTAACAAAGGAATATGATGAAAAATACTTGAACATATATTAAGTAGAGATGATATAGAATTTAAGAAAAAATGATGTAGGAGCATATTTCCCTCCAAGAAACTCCAAGTTCAATGCTTGATGAGACCTAGAAGGGGTCTTCATTTCATGAGTCCTTAAACTATTTTTGTAAATAAACCTATGTTTTTATGTGATTCTAGAGAGATGACGAGTCATTTGGTTTATTCACTAGGTGAGTGATGAGTCATTGATGAGTCATGTAACAAATTCCTCATCTAATGGAAGTGAGCCATAGGATAGGCTTGAGAGTTTGTTGTAATTAGGATTAGTTAGAAATGATGAGTGTATTGAGGATCTAAACTAGAATGGTTCATGAATCCAACTGTACATATGTAAGCATACAAGGGATATATCGATAAGATATAAGATATATAATATATGAATAGTAGAAGTAGATATAGAGAGGTCAGTAAGGCCTATAGGAGACAGAGAAGATGTCAATTAAAAATGCATCAGGCATAAGGAGGTCAGAACACAGGTTTTGAAAAAATTATGTATGTACAATTTAATTGGATGATGAAAAATCATATTTTGGCACAAATCATTGTGTGAAATTATAACTCTGTTTGAATGTGTTACTTCATAAGCGCATGTATGAATGCTTTATTAAATCTCTGTTAATAGTGGACAAGCCTATGCATGAATTAGGGCTTCTAAGAGAGAGACAAACAAAGATCAACTGATCGATTCTTTGATCAATCGAAGGAGAGTTGGGTGAATAATCCATTGAATATTTTGTGAATGGATAACCTTGTTGTAGGTTTCTGATAAACGATTGATTGTTGCAAGGATCGATGGTAAACAAGGCATAAGTTCATGCCTATATGGAAGTTTGATATCGTGATAGGAACAAATCCATAGTTGAATATGGATTTCTCAAGTTGGAGTTACATCTAAGATAAGCCAACACTGCATAAGTTAAATCATCCTCATGATTGCATATCGTATGGTGGAGATCTAAAGGTGCCGAAGAAAATGACCAGAAGGAATTTCGTTGACTGAATAGAGAGGAGGATAAAACAGGTGGATTGATTGTGAAATTGGAAACTAATCGTTGGGAAGGAGATCGATATCAACAGATGAGGTTGATCCCAAAGAAGAACAACGACTGTGAGCTATTTCGTTTGGATAAATAACGCAGAGAAAGAAAATCTTGACGTGCATGATATTTGATGAAATCCTCCCTATGATATTTGAGGTCCACCGTTGATCTAGATTTGGTGGTCCTTCAGTCATTTCACTGACATACTATAAAGTAAGTTAATTGTTGGATATGGGAGCGAAATCCTTATGAAATCTAGTTCACCGAAGGTTTGAAGTCCACTCTTCATTGAGATTTGGAGGGACCTTTGACCGGTCTCTTAAATTTAGAGGTTCTACTAGATTTAGAACTGACTAAATTGATTATCAGTCTATTTAAATACTATAATAAGAGAGGCCTGGCATCAGTTTGGTATCAGAGAATGGTTAGCTCTTGAAATGAGGTAATAGTATTTTGGTTTGTTATTATTATAACTAACTTTTGAGAAATACTTGCAGATAGAGAATGTGTGGTTAAATTCGATGATTAGCCATGAGAGAATGCATAAGAAATACGTTGGAAAGATAGGATGCATGAAAATTTTTTGGCAATACTCTTGAGCAATTGAAGAAAGAAAAGGTAAATCATTTCTAGAAATTATTATTGAATTTGAAGACCAATAATTGTGAGTGTGTTAGGATCATTCTTGTGCAAGAAATCATAGCAAATATTGGATATAAATTGCAGATCTTGGAATAGGATTGGATGAGGAAAATATGATTAAAAGAATCTGTAAAACTGGAAGGGAGGACTATAGGTTCTCCAGTAGAAGAATTGTAGATAGCATATATAAACTAGAGACAAGAAAGAAAATTGAAGATGAGAAATATCAGGAATCTTTGAAGGTATGAGATTATCATTTTATGATAATTCTGGTTTTTAATGATTGATGATAGATTGCAGGTAGCAACGAAAGATTGTAGCAGTAAAAACTGGGAAAGTTATGGTCAAGAATGATTTTGTTCTTGAGAAGAAGAAATTGAAAGAATCAAGTGGCATCTAGAGTAGATATATCCAGGGTAAATGTATTCTTGATAAAGAGTTTTTGAACACTTAGAGGAAATAGGAAGTAGTGGAAGAACCCATAAATCCAATAGAGGATTGGATGAAAGAGGACTAGTACGTGTTCTCAAAAGAGGAGTAGGCCTGCAAAATCCAAGAAGAGCAAAGGAGATGCTCAAAAGGTTTTAGTGAGAGGACCAAATATACCAAAAGGACAAGCTCAAGGAGAGATATCTTGTTGAGGTATAATAGAGAAGTACATAGACTTGTTGGAGGTGAAGGATTAGTTATAGTCCATAAGTGATTAGGATGAAGTTCAAAGAAGAGGAGAAGGAGACAAAATTAATGGCTATTGAAGGTCATTGGAGGGGTTTAGAGAAAAGCCACAGCAAAATAAAGAAGAAAGAGAGTCAAGAAGAATGTAACAAAGAATTTCTAGAGTTAGCAAGAGACATTTTGTGCTTTCAGAAGCATATGCAAGCAAGTGTTGAAGTAGAGAAGCAAAGGTATGGTTGGGTCATGGAAACAAAGGTAATATGGCATTCACTATAGGTGAGGCTACAACAAAATATGTTTTTTGGATTGAATAAAGAACTCAGAGAAGTTGAGTCTCAGATGGTTGTTTCATATTGTGAACCTAAACATGGTCCTTTGCTTGGAGAGGATGATCAAGCAGAAAAAGAGAGACCAATTGAGAGTCTCATGAATTCTGTAAGGAGTAGAAATTAATTTATGGCGGAAATGACTGTGAGGCCGAATGAGACCAAAATGTCTTATGTTTTTTAGAGTAATGATTTTTTTATGATTACAAGTTTTGTTGTAGATGATAGGGAGTCTTTAGAAACTATCTTCAAACTTGATGAAGTCAAATACGATGAATAAATTCTCTCAAATGAGGAAAGGTCTAAAGTATTGCAGCAAAATGAACTCATTGATGAGTTATTTGATGAAGGAACAGAGTGAATTGAAGATGATTTGAATATGAAAGAAGAAAAATAAATGTGCAAAGACATTTCTACAAAGCAGATTCAAAATTGTATTCTGGTGAAGGAAAGAGTTGAGAAATCACCTTGGAGCTTCATGAAGTATGAAGAAAAAGAATATATCACTGCAGAACATCATCTATTGTAACAAGAAATGAATTGCTAACCCATGAATATTTTATGCAGCCTATATTTTATACTATTGAAGAAATAGGTGATGGTGAAAGGGATATGATGTTGTGTTAAGATCAACACAATAGGAGGATGTCAGATGCACAAACCCTCCTTCTTACAAAAAAAACTTGGTTCTGACAGTTCTCCCTTGAACATCTTGAGTGAGACCTCATCTGCTTCGTAGGTGTTACTGGACAGGGTAAAACTTGTTTGGGCCAGTGCTCAGGGAGCATGGGGGATTCACTTGTTGACCAATATCCTATCACGTTAGTTCATATTGTGGGTTTTAAAATTATAAAAAATCAAACCAATATATTGTAGGTATTGGGGGGATAAGGGGTTTAAGGTGGGGGTGGGTAGGGTGGTTTATAAGGATTGAGGTATAAAAAGGGGTGGGGAGGAGGTTTCGACAAAAAGAGTTTGGGTCAATATCTCTCAAAATTAAGGGTATTCTTTAATATCCCATGATCGCACGTGCTATGTAATAGGTTCACTAAGTGAATTCCCCGTGTCAGGGAGTCCACTGAGTTTGGGGTGTTGAAAGAGAGTGAACCCTTGTAGATGAATATGTTTCAATAGGGAGGTCTGGAAATCTATAAATCGTACTATTTTTTAGAATGTTAGACCTTCCACGACTTTTGTTACCATTCAATTCTTTAAGGATATCTCTACTTTTGTTGAACATAAGTGGACTATAAGAACAAGAATACACATTCCTCCAGATGCATGTGATTATCTATCGGTAGGATATTTTGATGGAGCAGCTAAGGACACGCTCTGTGGGGCGGGCATGATTATATATATAAAAAAGGATCAACATATTTGTCTCAGAATGGTGGTGGGTGTACGAAGCAATACTATGGAAGAGTTTTTGGCATGTTAGGGCCTTTTATGGTTCACTTGAAAAGGAGGGGCATCGAGAGAAAAAAAGTATTTGGTGACTCAAATCTTGTCATTGATTAGGTTAATGGACTTGTTGAGATGTAGACTATGCAATTAACACATTGGTTGAATAATCTTCGACACTTGATCGGTCATTTCACCAAGATTTCCTTTATGCATGTATACATATAGGGAACTAAATATGTAGGAGAACGCTCTCTAAAAGGAGTCTATTGGTCAAATTGAGAGGCATTTATACTTTGTGTAATACATCTCCTCTCAACTGGTAGACTTGAGTTGTGTATCAGTTTTTTTGGGGCATACTTTGGGAGCTTTGATTAGTGTTGGGTTTATATTTTGTTGATATACTACACCTTACTTTTTATTGTAGCGTTATCATGCATATAAGACTAATGTAATATGTTTTATGATATTTGATGAATGCCAATAAGAATGTTAGGGCAGAAGGAGTCTTTTTGGTTTTTATTTGGTTGAAAGGAATTATTATGAACGAGATATTTATAACTTTGAGTTCATAAGGAATAACAACTTACAACTTTTTCTTGAAAAAAAGATTGATATAATATGTTACTAGGATTAAAAAAGTTTAATATTATTATAATAATGTTTGAACACAATTTTTAAACAAACTTAATTCAATTTAAAAAACATATTTTAATTAATGATATTGTTAGTATTTAAAAATGAGAACCTATTTAAGCAAATGAATTAAAAATCAATGACATTGATTGTGTTGAGTTATGGTGATATAGAGATATAAGTTTCAAAGCAAGAGAAAAAGAGTTATTTCCCTTTAAAAAAATCCTATACAAAAAGTTTTATGTATATTTTAAATAATTTGTGATATGGATTCTCGATTTGTTAGAGGCAAGACAATATGTAGATCAGTCATCAAATTCCATTGGACTTAGTGGTCATCCAAAATTGAACCAATTTTAGAATTTGGATCCACTATTTTAGGATTTACGGAATATGTTTATTATCAAATAAATATGACCCATTAAAAAAATCATCTACAAGCATGAAAATGTCTTCAATTGATAATAAAACAAAACTAACCGAAAAAAACAAAAAAAACACTCACTCATTATAAAAATGCCCTTAACTTAATAGGGATGACACTCATTTATTTTATTAGATGGTAAATTAGTTTTTCCATTGTGATGGGCCTCAACACTAGAAACAATTTTTTCATCAATTTCCACTCCACTTAGTGGTCATCCAAAATTTAACTAATTTTAGAAATTGGATCCACTATTTTAGAGTCTAAAAATTAGTCTACTATCAAATAAATATAATTTGTTAAAAAAAATCATTTCCAAGCATCAAAATATCTCTAACAAATAAAACCCAAAAGAAAACAAAACCCAAAAACTCAAGCACACTCAAAATATTCCTAACTTACTAACTTAATATGAATGACACCCATTTATTTCACTAAATAATAAATTAGTTGATGGTTAATGGAAAGGTTAGAATTTCAAATACAACTTACCTGTCAAATATAACTTATGACCATCAAATTTGACCTGTTAAAAAAATCCACTACAATTGTCCATAACTACTATAAGGAAAACCTCAAACAAATATAAAAACACCCCTTGACCTTAATGGCACCCATTTATCTTATTGGATGGTAAACTATAATTGTCTGTAACTAAAATCTTAGGCTCTATCAAGCACCTAGAGAGAACATCTTTTTAAGCTTTGGTGTGATTTAAAAGACAGATCTTTTTATTTAAGGTGGACATATAATATTTTTATTATTAATATTTAATACTATTTATGGCCTACGTATAACATTTTTTGGGTGGCTAATTCAATTTTTTATTCTTTATTATTTTGATAAGTAGGAACATTGCAACATCTCCCCCATATTTTGTTGTTTACATTTTTTGGTTTATAATTAAAATTTTTATTTTTTGTTTTGTTTTGTTAGGTAGGAACATTACAACATCTCCACCATATTAAGTTGTTTTTGTGGCCAACATTTAATTTGGAGATATTTTTTACTTTTATATGGCCAACATTTACAAGATGAACATTACATAACGTTACAAGATCTCCCCCATCGACTTTAGAGCCCCTTTGGATGTAATTAAAAAAAACTCAAACAAATATCAAAACACCCCTTACAAAAATAACACCCATTTATCTTATTAGATAGTAAATTAGTTTTCCCATCATTATGAAGGTGACAAAGCTCTAAGGGGTGGTAGGTGCGGGTGGGATCCTAGTAGATCCTGGAGGACAAGTGGAACATAGATTCGCTTGGGGATTGGGTCCTAGAACTAACAACGAAGCAGAATGGATGGCCCTTCTCCAAGGTCTTCACCTTATTCGGAACAAAAATCTCCAGAAAGTCCTGGTCTTCGGCGACTCCAGGCATGTCATCTATAAGATGATTAATGGGTATCCTTCAGGAGATATCAAATGTCGTAGACTATATAAAAAGGCTCAACTTCTTTTGTCTCAGACCATCGAATTTTATCACATTCTTCTCCAGAATAACAAGGATGCAGATGCGATGGCAAATGTTGGAGCCAGTCTCCCTCAAGGCCATTTCAGACAGGACGAGGATCCTCCTTTCTACAAAGCCATCCCATGAAGAGAACTTTAAGAAACCTCCATCAAATCAAGAATAGGCAAACTTATGAAATGAAGCTTCTTGATTCCAAGGATTATATTTGGATGGTTATTGTTTTTTCCCCCCTTGGCTCCCTTGTTTTCATCCTCTCCCTCTTTCTCCATCTTTTTTCTTTCTTCCCCTTTCTCCCTATTCCATCTTCCCCTTCCCCCCTTCATCTCTTTTACCGCCTCCTCTCCTCTCGTCACCCCCTTCAAGCTGGTCTACACCCTCTCCCTCCCCTTGGCGGTCACCTGCATTTAAGATCCCGTCTTGTCTTATCCTTTATGGCGGCCGCGTGGATAGTCCAGCCCACCTCGACAGTAGAGAATTTAACTCCCCTCAGGCTCACATTGAAGTGCCATTCCTCCTCGCACAAACGAGGGACTTCTTACTCTGTCTCCATGTCGAACCTTAGCCTTATCATGTCTCATGGTTACGCTGCGGGTTTGTATTCAGACTCTGCCATCCCTATGCAAGAGGCAGACGAAACTGGAATAGGGAGTTTGCAGGTTCCTCCTTGGCATAAGCGGCCTTCTATCGTTGAAGAAAATCTCGTTCAGTTTGCCCTCTGTCAACGTTATTACCCTTCAGATCATTGGGGAATTGACTCTCAGGCTGAGAATTGGAGTAGCTCAGCCCTCTAGCAAGCAAATCATCAAGAGTTGGCAGAGGTAGCAGTTTGTCCCTTGCAGTCGCAGCTGTCTCGCTTGGATATTTCGTTCGACCCAGGCATTATGGCGCATTTGGGTAATAACCTTGGACTGCAGGATATCATGAAGAACTTACGAAGGTTATATGAGTTGACAGCTATAGGGGTTAAGGAGAGTAGAGACACAGCCAAGGAAATAAAGGAAATGAGCGAAACTGTTAGCAGGACATCTCAGGAAGTCAGCAAGAATGGAGCCCGCACAGACGACTTGGAAAGCAATCTGCTAGAACTTCTGGGCAGGGTTGAGCGTAATGAAGAAGATATTCAAAGGCTCGTTTCAATGAACCAGGAGAGCAGGGTCAATGGCGTCAACGACTCAGCACCCCAGCCTATGGAAGAAGAATCTGTTCAGCAGTCCCGTCCTCAGAGAGGCAAATGAATTTTATAGCCTGTTTTATGTTCAGTTTAGTAAGGGGATTATGTTTCAATTTTGTATGAATTATGTTTTTCTGCACTCTGCTATGTAGACAGTTTGTAAGGGTATTCACTACCCGGTTAGTATGCAGCTCAGAAACAATCTTTTGCTCTCTGTTTTGGGAGATAGACCATGTTTGGCTTGTCGTTTTTATGCCGTGTCGGCCTTATATCTTCCTTCGGAACTGTAATGAATGGCTGTGCACAGCTTGATAATACAACCCCTTTTCTGTTTCTGTTAAAAAAAAAAAAGGTGACAAAGCTCTAACGAGGCTAGAATTTGGAACTTGAAATCAAACTGAGTGTCGAATTGAACTTGTGATCATTAAATTGGACTTACCATCATGGTCATACTTTGACAGGCAAATTGACCAAGTTATGGGCAGTATTCCCCTTTTACTCGAAATATTCCACCCTTGGTTAGTAGTCATAGAAAACCTAACTAATTTTTTAAACTAATGCACTATTTCCAAATCTATAAAAGTGGTATGTTGTCAAATAAATATAACCCATTTCTCTTGCAATCAAGATAAGTGTGACTGATAAGTTCCTCGCACATATAAAGTGTGAGTGATTTCAGAGTTCCTTTAGCATCTGAGTAAATCTTGATGTGCATATTTTGTTTCCACCTTGCGAGAGAGGTGAAATTCTATTCTGAGTCTCATCTTCATTCCCAGCCGTAACATCAGCAACAGTGTAGGACAGTATTCAGTATTTAGCTGGTTGATCGTGCCGTTGATTATGGAGCTTCTTCCAGGTCTTCCAATGGATATAGGACGACAGTGTCTCCTAAGAGTGCCCTACAATTACCATCAGAACCTCACAGCCGTTTGCAGAAGCTGGGAGGCTACTGTGAACAACCCCTGGTTCTATGAAGACAGAAAAGAGCTTGGGGTTTCCGAACTATTGATATGTTTGTTCCTGGTCAATGACTATCTAGAATATGTGGTTACCCTGTTTGACCCTCTGCAAGGCACCTGGGAAACACTCCCTGTCCTTCCCCATTATCCAGGTTGTTACGATGTAATTCCACTCTCTTGCGATTGCGTTTCTGTGAATCAAATGCTGGTTTTGATAGGGGGATATAACCCTGAAGAACGAGAAAACGTGAACACAGTTTTCATTTACAACTTCTCATCTGGTAAGTGGAGCCGCGGCGCCGACACGCCGGTGGTTCGAACGTATGGCGCTTTATCAGTGTCGCCCGAAGGACTTGTTTACGTTGCGGGAGGAATTGACAAGCATGAAAATGGTATGCGAGGAGCAGCAGTTTATAGTGTGGAGCAAGACGAGTGGAAGCTTCTTCCTGATATGAGCCAAGAGATGTTCTTCTGCGATAGTGATTTCAGAGATGGAAAGTTTTTGGTTATTGCCCATGATCAAACCGAAGTTTACGATCCAGAAAGAAGGGCATGGACCACGATCCCAACAGAGGAAGACCCTCCACCGTTGGACGGTGGGGTTGCTTGTTCCGTCGGAGCGCGCTCCTTCTCGTTCCACATGCAGCAGCAAAGAGTGATGGAATACGATTCCAAGGAAAAGGTTTGGACGGCAGTGTCTTCTTTTCCAAGAACCCTTCAAGTGTTTACGTCTTCGGTAGGGGGGCGTGACAGGTTGTTTGTTAGCGGTTATATTGCAGAGAATTCCCGTGATGAGGTTTACTATATGTGGACGCCTCCTCCGCCTCCGCCTATGTGTGGCAGTGAAAGCTCTGGAGGTGGAAAGTGGGATGTTATTGAGAAACCCCGACACTACTTTCCCGTGGACAACGATGATGATCCGTTAATTATGGACATTGACATTGCGCTTACTGTTGAGGTTTAAATCTCAGTGCTACTGCTATCGATTTTTATATTTAGGTTGGGATGAATTTGAAGAAAAAGCTTCCTAAATCATGTAAATTTAAGCATTTCATTAGTACGTCTAATGATGTATTTTTCTTAAGTAAGTATAGAGTTATTATTTCATGTCTTGGATTTATTTTCTATTATTAAAAAGGTTAAATTGCATTTAATAGTCTGTTTTAATTTAGTATTTGAGTTTTATATATGGAATTATTTGAGTGGTATTGAGTTTTATTTATGGAATTAAGGATAGATCATGTTATTAATGACTTTAATGAGGTTGTGAATTGAATAGATCTAAAATTAAAACTATTTCTGAATTACTAAGAACAAATTTTTTTGGAACATATTTCTCATCTAGATCTTGATTAATAATCTTTGTATAATGTTCCAAGTGGTTAGTGTAAGTTGTTCCATGTGAAAATGGTTGTAGTTCGTACTCTAGTGTCTTGGACCAAGAGTCTGTCCACATTTAACCCAGTTAGACTAGTGGTTCTACCATAAAAGCTTGTTTGCTCACTTATCCACTCATTTTATTATTTTATGGAGTCAATGCGCCCCTTTATGCTACATTTATGGGGTAGTTATTGAATTTCTCTATTTTAAGGAGACTGGGTGCACTTTCTTGAGGATTTGGCCAATTTGCTCATTAACAGGCCAAAACCAAGCCACTAAACCACCTCTAGTGCCCTCATGATGGTTCCTTTCACACTTGTTGACTAGCCTAACCACTTCATTGTCCATATAGGTTCATTTCACCTCATTATGGCCACTACTTGGAGTTACACTTGGCACAATGTCATAGATTGGGAGAATTAGTAAAGATAGGAGAGCATTAATGTGAACTGCCGATGGTATTTTGTTATCCATGGTATTTACCCAAGGTATTGCATGTGATCATGCCTATATATTATATTGCCTTTTTATTCTCTAGTGAGGTTTCTCTAGTTTATGTTTGAAATTCTTCTCTCATTTCATGTTATCTCTAGAATAATTATAAGTAAGAATTGCTAATAAATCTAAATCAAGGTGGTTTGCACATGACTCAGAACCTTGGATGTGATGTTGTGCGAGCCAACTTTTACAAAATTCAAAGTTAACCGTTATGAGACATGTATTTTTAACTTCAATTTTTTTTCTTCCCATTTTTAATTTATTATCAACAATTACTTAGTTTCAATAATTGGTCATTATACAAGATTATTTTATAATAATAATATATTTTTAAAGTCCAGTCACACACCAATTGGATGTATGAGACCTCAAGATATGAAATACAATCAAGAAAACTCACCATAGTAGCATTAGCACTCCACATAGTATCCACTTTACTAACTTATCAAAACAAAAACAAAGCTTAGTCATTTCAAGGGCACTATAAATTTATGTGCATAGGCATTGCTACCTTGTGATTCTTGTTTCTAAATATTAAGCTACATGCATTTATGCCTTTTTATGCTCTTACCAATGGCTACCTTTCTTGAATTATTAGAAACTTTTATTTATTTAATTAAAAATTAAAAATATATTTATTTAATTAATTTGTTTTGAGTAAATCTTTATTTATTACTATATATTAGTTTTTATACTTATAATTTTGTTACTCTTTCTCGACATTTATAAACTTATAATATCATACATAGTTAAATGAATGACTACTCATACATACTTAAATGATGCAGAGACAACCTAGGTGGGTCAACTGCAAATCAATGTACACAACAAAATCATAAGGAATCACATAACATAACAAATCTACCAATAATTATGGCTTTCAATTAAATAAGACGATATCCTTTACAAAGTAAATTACAATATGACTCTATGCTTGACTTAATCAAAATGAACATCGACTAATTACACACAGATCTTGGAATGAATGTCAAAATCTCCACACATTTCAAAAGTTAAAAATTCTAGTCTCTAAACCATAAACTCTCCCTAAAGCTCCTATAAAAAAGTCCAAACTCAAAATAGGTTTGAATTCCTCCAAGAACCCAAGCAGACTACCACTTAGAAAGAAGAAAATATTCAAGATTAGCAGATTCAAGAAACCGAACTGAGCATGAAGATCCAGACCCGGGAAGAGTCTCAGGAAATCAAACAAGACAAAAATAAGACATCAGAAGTTGAAGAGGAAGAAATGGAGATAGGAGATCTTGATTTGGCAGGTCTAGAAATGGCATGCTCTGAGAAGGTCCCCGAAAATATCCTTCCACAACAAGTCACATTACTGGAAAAGGCGATAACCAAGCCCAAATCGATGAAGTTTCTTGGGGTCTCGTCAGACTCCCTTAAAGATCCTGATGGAAAAAATAAAGGGAAGAAAGAAAAACGAGGAAGGCATAGTAATGTGCAAAGGATTCAAATGGTAGGGGCACAACTGGTGGCATCTCGGCAATATCCTACCATACATGCGACCCTTTCTCCTACAAATAAATAATTTTTTGATGTGGATTACATTGTGGAATATTAGAGGCTGTAACAACACCTTCAAGATTTGTCTTCTAAAGATAAGAATAGAAATGGAAAATACGGGAATAATTTTTTTACAATAAATTAAATGCTCATAGGTGGAACTGAAGATTATTGGAGGAAAATTTTGGAGGGGAAGTGAGGCTATAGCAGTGGATGCTAAAGGGGCGGATGGAGGTATTGGGATTCTTTGGAATCCAAGAGAGGTTTCCCTCTCTGACTTCTCTGCAACTCAGTTCTCTCTGTCGGTGGCATTCCATATCTTAGGTACTAGTACCAGGGGGTTTATGACCAATGTTTACGGACCTCCTCGGGTAGAACAGAAGGTGCAATTTATGGACTCTTTAGGGGTGCTCAAAATCACATCGAAAGGAAAATCCTGGATTCTTGGAGGGGAATTCAACTTGGTCAGGAATTTTGATGAAAAAAAAGGTGGGATACATCATCTAAACCCTATTAGTGAGTGTTTTAATGAATTTATTGATAACCTTGAATTGGTTGATGTCAGAACAAGTAATGGTACCTTTACATGGAATAATAAAAAAACAAGAGACAGGGGCATAGCTTGTTGGCTAGACCACTTTTTGGTCTCGGAATCCATTATGATGGAAGGGGGAGAACTGAGGGATGTAGTACCACCCTCAATCAGATCATACCACTGGCCAATTAATTTCGAATGGGAAAATGCTAGTGTTAACCTGCGAAGACCATTCAGTTTCGAGAAATTTCGGCTCCTCCAGGCTGACTTCCCAGAGAAACTCAATAATGGTGGGAGGAAATGCCAACCATCATAGGAACGCAGATATACCAGTTTAAACAAAATCTAAAACTCCTTAAATCAAAAATCAAGAAATGGAACAAAGAATCCTTTGGTAACATCTTTCAAGATAAAGTGGAGTTTGAAGGCAAAATCAAAGAGGTACAAATCAAAGGCATGCATATTGGTTTCATGACAGACATACAGGAGCAAGAAAAAGTATTGATCCACGAATTTATCAAAAGAGAACAACAGGAGAAAGTATTATGGAATTAGAAATCCACAGTTAAGTGGCTCCAAGAAGGGGAACGAAATACCATCTTCTTTCACAAAGATTCCATCCAACATTGCTAGGGAAACTATATGGCTAGATTGAAAATATGAGGACACATTGTCGAAACTCAGGAAGACCTGGAACTCACTTTGAATTCCTTTTTCTCCAAACTCCTGGAAGAACCAGATTGGGACAAGGATGCAGCCTAGAGGGAGGTTCTATGGCACATACCAAAAGTCATCATGGAAGAGCATAAATTCATGCTTCTAAAACCTATTGAGTTGGAATAAGTTGATCCAGGAGGATATTGGTGGCCACCCACCTATTCCACTTAGACCCCCACCATTGTTTCTTTCAGTTTTCTAGTTTCCTTAATTGTAGCACAATTTACTATTTTTGGTAGTGTTCTGGTCCTAAACTTTCGGAGCTATTTTGAGTCCCTAAACGACATTTTTTTGGCATCGACTGGTTAGGAAAATATGAGTCCATTTCGGACTCAATATTTTTTGTTTATGGATGTAGTCCTTAAACAGATCTTTCTAACGATGTATCATGCACATCAAATGGAGGTAGTATGTTAAAGTTATGACCCCAGAAAATTGAGGTACCAAGTTACCCAACGGGGCCCACATTCTGGCGTTTCACCTCCTAGGGTTAGGTTTTTGGATGTGTAGGGTTTCCATTGTTTCTCAATAATATATAGGCCTTCAAGCCTCAATATAACACATAGTTCAATGGCATGTAGCCACCACATCTCTTCTCAGAGATAAGCTACTGGCACTCTAGCTAGTTTATTTCCATTCTGTATGTAAACAAGTTTCAGTTATTGATTAATGAAATGAAGTGTTATTTCTGTTGCATATTTTTTCTATGGTTCTTTGTGTATTTTGTTGCATTCCTTGTTAGCTGGAATATTTCACCTCCTGCAGATAGCAAGGTGTTCGACTGGTTTGAATGGTTGAAATCCAAAACAAATAGAGGACAAAGGTTGAAGACTCTCCCTAGACACCGTGGATACCTGGAATGCAATGCTTTGATAGCCACCCTGTGTACCTGCAATCATCTCAACATGAAATAGATCAAAGCAACCAGAATATAATCTACTAATATATGTTAGTGACTAAGGAATCTAACAACATACATGTGAAATCAAACATCAACAATATATGTGGGACATAAATCAACTTGCATTAAAGAAATATGAATAAGTTTACAACCAAGCCTTAGTGTTGACATGCATCACCATGAAACCAAGCATTCTCATCCCCATAAGATCCAACTCTAGCTCTCTCTATGCTCTCCAATGGTATGGACCAAGTGATCAATCCAACAACATAACAATGCCTTAAAATTTCTCCCCCCTCAACCATGGCCATAGGCTTGTATTTGTAAGGCTATATGGATAGGGATGGTTGAGAGATAAGTGGGTGAGGTGTCCTCTAAGATCCTAGGATGAGGGATCTCGAGCTCAACTAACCCACAACATTAGGGATAAGGGATATCTCAAGGCTTATCATCTAGAAGCCTCGGGAAACTTCTCTTTTTCTCTTTTTACCCAGGGTACCGTGTTTCTCCTTTAATGATAGAGCGGTTCTGGTAATAACCACTTATGGAACAAGGGCCAGAAGCGGTGGAACCACTTGTGGGAAACAGGGGATGGGCATTGCAAAAAAGTGTACTGCTTCTGGATAAAGGGGCAAGCATGCGCGGTGCTGGGAATTTCTATGAAAGATTGACATTTAGTACGGGTTTCCACTCCAGAAGCTCAGATTTAGGGCAAGTAGGTATGTCAAATTTCTTATCACATGATGGTCATAGGATTTTGGTATAACAGGATGCCCCCCAAAGAATGAGTCTTAGAGGGATACAATAAACAAGAGATTTGAGAGAACAAGTTGTTTCCACGACAAGAAAATGTCAGTTGAATCGGAGCATGTCGTCAAGTAGGCATCTATAGTACATCAATATTTTGACTCATAGACACAAGTAACCAAAATCATGGCTACAGACCAATACAAGGCAGATCCATGAGAAGAATAAATAAGCATGGCTACTAGAATATAGCATAGATCCATGTGATAGAGGACTCAAACTTGGACATAGCTACCAGACATACAATGTAGATCTATGTCATACAGATGCAAATTTGAGCATAGAAACGACCATACAAATGTGGATCCATGCTAGATATACAAAACTCCATCGCAACCTGGGGAAAAGCAATGAGTGCTTTTAAACAAATGCCCAGGGTCTTCATCTCGTCTTCCACAAAGTACGATTCTATCCATGTGATTACAATGATCTAAAGTCAAACATGGTAGAAACCACTTGATTACCAGCCAATGATGTGAACCATTAACAAGTGCGAGGGAGATCACCATTAATGTCAATGATTCCCAAGGTACTCTAGTACAATCTACTGAGTGCGAATAGATGTCATGATGTCAAACACCCAATCGATTCTATCAATCAAAGGTCAATGATGTGAACCTATGTTGAGAGTGAGAGAATCTTTCATTAAGGCATACAGATCTCAAGGTACTAAACATTGTTTCTAAGACTATTTCCCGGATGATGAGCTGATGTCGATGGAAACAGTCTCATCAAAGGAGGGCCGTGATGAGTCCCGCATCGATGACATGAAAATCGGAACATAGTTCTGGAATGATGTGAATGTAGTAACCATAAGACTGACTCAAATATACTAACACAAAGATTGTGTAGACCGTAGAGATAAAACTTCTTCAAATCCCCTTTGAACATCGGGTGGCACGAAAAAAAACTTGGCAGCATGAATAAACGGGACAAACACACAATGCGACAATGGACAATGCATTCTTTTGAAAGACTCAAAGGAGTGACATGACTCATGAAATTGGATCGTCATGAAGATCAGTTGAATACCCAATTGACCGACATGATTGTGCAGACAAGCTCATGTTCAAAGGTAATGACAAACAATTGCCATTATTTGCAAAATGATTCCCTTCCCATTTTCCCCATCATGATCGATGAGTGCCTCTTTTTGGTTTTACGAGTTCAAAGAGGGTAACAAACACTCAATATAGCTTGTCGGAAGACAAATCCAAACTCATATGTTTTACGAACCTGAGAAAGGAGGGGTTTGTTCCCAAAATGGGTCTCTCAATGTTTAATTTAACAAGTCCACTGAAAGAAAAATTGGTATCGTTCATATTTAGAGAGTCTGAACGAATACGGAAGAAGACTCCAAAGGGTCATTTTTCGTATGATTTAGTCTCTAAGGCCCAAAAAAGTATAAAATTATACCTTAGATAACTCTTCCATTCATGATTGGCTGGAGTGTTCCTTTTTCGTAAACAGTCCTATCCGAACCGAAAAATAGATAACCTACCATCGGAAGGACAACTCTTCAAATACTTTTACGAGTATGAAGGAGACAAGTACTTGACAATCTTTTTGTATTTAAGGAGCTTAAAAAGAGTTTAAAGAGGACTCCATGAGGTTTCTTTACACAATATCACTTTTTACAAGCCTGGAAAGTTTCGAAAACGGACTCGATGATCTTTTCATGTTTAAGGAGTCTAAAAAAAGATGTGAAAAGAAGACTCCATGATGTTTCTTTACATAATGTCAAAATTTACGAGCCTGGAAATATTCAGAAATGGACTTGGACCTTTGATACTAGGTTTAAAGAGCGTGATTGAAGTGTCGTAATAAAGTCTCATCAACCTTTTCCGTTTTAAGAAAGTACGAAAAAGCCATAAACAAACTTTCAAATCTTTTTGCTAGAGTTATCCTATCCTGCAATAGTCTCAGAAACAAGTGTTAAATGCATTCAAAACTAGCATTAGGGATTACGACAGATAAATTTTGACTAAAACATGATTTTACATAAAAAAATATAGCAAGTAAGACCCAAAAATGCCTATATAAGTCAAGTAAATAGTAAAAAATCAAATCATTTCACAATTTACCTCTAACAGAGAGCACTTGGAGCATTTTCTTAGCCAGATCATCCACAGCTGACACCGAGAATTTCCAATGTCTGTTTTCAGCATCGTCATTTGTAGGTAACAACTAAGACCCTTATATTTCATTTCATACCATTTTCTTTGACATTTGGTGGGGTTTTGGGCCCATATGGCAATCCCTAAAACTCAAAATGTGGGCACCGTGGCTACCCCTTGCGGGATACGCGGTACCACCCAAGAACCATGCCAATAAAACAGTGGATAGGCGGTGCCACTACCTATCTCCAATGACGCACAGGAGGTTCCTACTGTGGATAATTCAAACTAATAGTATGGGAAATATAACTTCATTCTTTTGATTTTCAATGATTTAAGGATGATTCTAATGCATACCATTATTGTTTTTGGTAGGTCTAGGTTGCTCAAAATATGGTGGTATGGAAAGAAAGAACTCATGACAACGAGGATGTTGTTTTCAAGAGAAATGTGGGTTGTATTGCCACATTACGGGACTGTGGGCTCCTAAAGTTCTTCTGGACCCCAATAATGGTGTCGCATGAACGGATACTGGAACACATATTGTAAATGTGGAATACAAAGTAGCAATACTTCGAGGTGGGGGCCCATATACTTACAGTGGAGGTAAAGGATATCTACTTCCTGACTGGTCTATCGAGATGGGGTGCCCCCATCTCACTGACAGGTTCACATGGCAGGGACATTACTACCAAAGAGCTTATAGATCGACATTGTGCACCAGGGACAGGTACATCGAGGAAGAAGATCCCCATCAAGGCAGTGATGGATAGGGATCTACGAACCATCCTATTTACCATACAGAGGGTGGCTGGGAGTTAGGGTGTGCACCAAGCTTCCAGGGCACATATTTTGTATGCCATAGAGTCCATGGCACCCACGGTGTTCAACTGGGTAGAAGCAATGCTTCCAATATTCAAGGATTAGCTAACTAAGTGCCGGCAAGGAGAGCTGAAGCAATTTCGCTTTGGTTCCATCTTAGCCTACTTCTTCTTCGAGTAGGTTCCACAGATGAGGCCTCAAGTGACCTTCCAGAGTCTCAGAGCATGGGACCCCCGTATGTTGAGGTGGTTCCAGGTCATGGCTCACACAGGAGCAAGTAGGGGAGGGGTGAAGTTCGCTGATCCATTCTTCAGATGGCTCCGAGATCAGATCCTCATGGTTGAGGACTATGCTTACGCAGGCACGAAATTCACAGGAGATCCTGACCTACCACTTCCACCTGGCAGACAGTGGGGTGAGATCGGTGAAAAGAAAGAAACCCTAAAATGGATGAAATGTTTTTTAGTTTTTATACTTTATATTTTTTATGTTTAAGTGACGAGACATGTATATTCTCATGCAGATGTTGGAGAAACGCGACCTAGAGGAGAATCTCCATTGGAAGCAAGAGCTTGCTTTGTACCACAGGGTGATTATATCACTTGGGAGCAGGAGGAGAACCTGGATAGGTTGACCTTGGATATCCTAGATGCTAACATAGATGACGAGTCCTGATGAGATATTAGAGATCTAGAGCGGGAGTACTGGGCCGATTCAGCAGGATGCTACGTAGGGTAGCTCAAGAAGTGATGTGCTATCACAAGCACCACTAGTGTATGAGATATGTTCTGAAAGCT